>PVKS010032483.1:0-22507 GCA_004027875.1 Aplodontia rufa | reverse complement strand
GTAGTGGGATAGCTGGGTCAAAAGGCAGTTCCAGCCCTAATTTTTTGAGGAGTCTCCACACTGCTTTCCAGAGTGGCTGTACCAATTTGCAGTCCCACCAGCAATGTAACCAGTGTTCCTCTTTTCCCACAGCCCCTCTAGTACCTGTCATTGTTTGTATTCTTCATTTTTGCCACTCTGACCGGAGTCAGGTGAAATCTCAGCAAAGTTTTGATTTGCATTTCTCTTATTGCTAGTGATGTTGAGCATTTTCTCATGTTTATGGGCTTTTGGGGCTCCCTCCATTGAAAAGCTTCTTTTTAGTTCCATAACCCATTTATTAATTGGGTTATCTGTGGTTTTGGTATTTGATTTTTTTAGTTCTTTTTATATTCTGGATATTAGCCCTCTGTCCGAGGTATAGCAGGCAAAAATTTTCTCCCATTCTGTAGTTCTCTCTTGAGACTCTTGAATAAATCCTTAGCTGTGCAAAAGCTTTTTAGTTTAATTGCATCCCATGCATTTATTCTTGATTTTACCACTTGCGTCATGGGAGTCCTGTTCAGGAAGGCTGTGCTGACCCGTGTCATGTAATGTCGATCCTACTTCTTTTTCAAGCAGTTGTAGAGTTGCTGGTTTAATATCCAGATCCTTGAACCATATTGATTTAATTTTTGTGCAGGGTGAAAGGTAAGGATCCAATTTCAGTTGTCTATATATGTCTATATATGTCTATATGTCCACTTTGTCCAACACAATTTGTTGAAGAAGCTATCATTCTTCCACACCATGCTTTTGCCCCCTTTATCAAATATCAGATAGTTAAAGGTATGAGGGTTCATCTCAGAATCCTCTATTCTATTCCATTGGTCTTCCATTCTGTTTTGGTACCAATACCATACCATTTTTGTTACTATAGCCCTATAGTATATTTTGAGGTCAGAAATTGAGATACCTCCTGCCTCCTCCTTCTTGCTGAGTAATGTTTTAGATATTCTGGGTTTTCTATTATTCCATACAAATTTGAGTATTGCTTTTTTTTATATCCATGAAGAATGACATTGGTATCTTGATAGGGACTGCATTAAATCTGTATAGGGCTTTGGGTAAAATGGCCATTTTGATGATATTGACTCTACCTAATCATGAACATGGAATGTTTTTCCACCTACTCAGATCTTCTATAATTTCTTTTTTTAAAGTTCAGTAATTTTCATTGTATAGGTCCTTGACATCCTTTGTGAGATTTATGCCCAAGTATTTTATTTTTTTGGAGAAGATGGTGAAAGGGACAGATTTCCTAATTTCTTCTTCAGTGTCCTTGCTGCTGGAGTATAGGAAAGCTAATGATTTATTGGTGTTAATCTTATAGCCAGCCACGTTGCTGAAGTCATTTATAAGCTCCAGAAGTCTTCTGGTTGAGCTTATAGGGTCTCCTAGGTAGAGGATCATGTCATCTGCAAATAGAGACAACTTGACTTCTTCTTTTCCTATTCAAATTCCTTTGATTTCCTTCCCTTGTCTTATAGCTCTGGAAAGAGTTCCAAAGACTATATTGAATAAGAGTGGTGAAAGTGGACAACCTTGTCTTGTACCTGAATTAAGTGGAAATGCTTTAAATCTTTCGCCATTGAACATAGTGTTTGCTATGGGTCTGTCATAAATGGATCTTAAATAGTTAAAATATCTTCCCTTGATCCCTATCCTCTCCAGGGTTTTGAGCATAAACGGATGTTGAATTTTATCAAAGGCCTTTTCTGCATTGATTGAGATGATTATGTGATCTTTATTTTTAATTCTCTTTAAGTGGTGGATTACATTTATTGTTTGCGAATGTTGAACCATCCCTGTTTTCCTGGAATGAAGCCTACTTGGCCATGATGTATTATCTTTTTAATGCACTTTTGGATCTGATTAGCTAGAATTTTATTAAGGATTTTTGCATCTATGTTCATCAGGGAAATTGGTCTATAGTTTTCTTTTCTTGATGAGTCTTTGTTAGATTTTGGTATGAGTTATATTTGCTTCATAAAAAGTGTTTGGTAGTGCTCCAACCCTTTCAATTTCATCAAAAAGCTTATAGATGATCAATGTTAATTCTTCTGTAAAAATTTGGAAGAATTCTGCCGTGAATCCATCAGGATCAGGACCTTTCTTTTTTGGAAGGCCTTCAATTGCTGCTTTGATTTTGGAACCTGAGATAGGTTGGTTTAGATTTTCAATGTCTTCTGGTGTTAATCTGGGGGTGTCGTATGTGGCTAAGTATCTGTTCATATCTTCCAGATTATCGAACTTGGAGATCTGATAATCTGGATTTTGGTTGAGTCTGTGGTGACATTTCCATTTTCATCTTTGATTTTAGTGATTTGCCTCATTTCAATCTTTTTGGTGAGGTTGGCAAGGGGTCTGTCAATCTTATTTATTTTTTCAAAGAACCAACTCTTTGTTTTATTGATACTTTGTATTTTTTTCTCAATTTCATTGATTTCAGCTCTGATTTTAGTTATTTCCTGACTTCTGTTAGCTTTTGGATTGGATTGTTCCTCATTTTGCAGGAATTTGAGTTGGAGCATAAGATTATTTATTTGGGCTCTTTCCAGATTTTTGATGTATGCACTCAGTGGTATAAATTTACTTCTTAAGTATGCTTTCATACTATACCAGAGGTTTCAATATGTTGTTTCATCATTCTCATTTCCAAGAATATCTTGATTTGTGATCTCATTTGGTCTTTTATCCATTCTTCATTTAAAAGGCTATTATTCAATTTCCAAGTATTAGAGTAGCTTCTGTTTTTTTTTTTTTTTTGTTGTTGTTGTTGTTGATTGCTAAAAACATGGCATTGTTATCTGACATGATACATGGGACTATAATCACTTTCTTGAATTTTTTAAGGTTAGCTCTGTGGACTAGGATGTGGTCTATTTTTGAGAAGGATCCGTGAGCTGCTGAGAAGGTAAATTCAGCCGATTTAGGATGGAATATGCTATAGATGTCTGTTAAGCCCAATTGATTAATAGAGGTGTTCAGATTGGAGATATCTTTGTTGATTTTTTTGTTTCAATGATCTGTCCAATGTTGATAATGGTGTATTGAAGTCCCCCAAAATTATTGTGTTGAGATCAAAGAGGGGTTTAATGTCCTTGAATGTTTTATCCATGTATTTGGGGGAATTATGATTGGTGCCATAAATGTTAATTATCATTAAGTCTTCTTGGTGAATTGTCCCTTTTAGTATGATGTAGTGTCCATCTTTGTCCTTTCTAAGTAGTTTTGGATCAAAGTTAACTTTATCAGATATTAGGATCGCTATACCAGCTTGCTTTTGTGGGCCACAGGCCTGGTAGATATTTTGCCAACCTTTCACCTTCAGTCTGTGTCTATTTTTGAATGTGAAGTGTGTCTCTTGCAGACAACATACTGTTGGATTTTGTTTTTTGATCCAGGAAACCAATCTGTATCTTTTAATTGGGGCATTGAGACCATTCACATTCAGAGTTAGAATAGATATGGGAATCTGAGTCCTAGACTTTGTGATTATTGCTGTGTTTTTTGCACCATCTTGGGTTTGTATTGGAGTGTATTGTGATTGTAGACACTCTTGTTTAGGGGTTAAGAGAATTATTAGTGTGTTCTTCTGAATGAAGAATGTCCTTGAGAATATTCTGTAATGCAGGGTTTGTGCTCATATATCTTGCTAGCTTGAATTTATCATTGAAGTATTTAATTTCTCTGTCACATTTAAAGCTGAGTTTTTCAGGGTATATTATTTTTGGCTGAAAATTGTTCTCTTTGAAGACTTGAAAAATATTTTTCCAAGCTCTTCTGGCCTTCATTGTCTGGTCTGAAATATCCATAGTGATTCTGATTGATCTGCCTCTGAACGTGATTTTTTCTCCCTAGCTGCTTTTAGAATTCTTTCTTTAGTTTCTCTGTTAATCATTTTATATATGATATGTCTTGGTGAATTTCCCATTTGGTTAGGTCTGTTTGGTGTTCTATAGGCATCTTGGATTTGGTAATCTGGATCAATCCTGACATGAGGAAAGTTTTCCTTGATAATTTCATTTAATATATTCTTAATGCCTCCTGTATGTTGTTCAATGTTTTCTTCCAGTCTAAATACTCTCAGGTTGTTTCTTCTCATCTCATCAAATATTACTTGGAAGTTCTGGTCATGTAAAATAAGTTTCTTTTCTTGTCTGTCCTCCCTGAACTCTACATTGCTCAACCTGTCTTCATTATCTGATGTACATTCTTTGAGAGCTAAGGTTCAATTTTGTGTTGAGTTTACTCTAGTGTTAGTATCTTCTAGTGAGGATTTGATTTGGTTGACAGTAATTTTCAATTCTGATAGCTCTGCTACATCTCTCTTCAGGATGTCTAACTCTTTATAAATATGGTCTTTCACTTCATGGAATTGTTCCCTTATTTCCTTATGAAAGTTATCTCTTATCACCTGAAACTGCTCTCTGATCTCATTCCTTAATTATTCTTTCAACTCCTTGATTGAGTTACTGATCATCATGTTGATATATTTTTCTTGGTTTTCATCAAGGACCCCTGCCATGGAGTCCTTGAATGGGGAGCTCTGAGGATGAGGATGGGAGTAATTACCTCCTTCCCTCATTTTCATATACAGGGGATGTGGCTTGAAGACCGACTATGTTAGTTACTATTGTAAGGGTTATTGGAGCTTCTTATGCCTGTGCTTCGTTGGGCCGGGGTGCTACTTGGGAAGCACAGCTCAACAGCTTCCAGGCCAGTCAATGAAGAAATGTGAGACTATAGGTGCATATACTGAACAGTTTCAACTAAAACAATTATAATTGTGCTTAGCACCCTTAGGAGTGGTTTTCTTCCATGAGTGCTCTCACAATATATTAACATAAGCAGCAAATACCCATTTTGAAGAATGACCTTCACTTCAGTTAGCAGGGCCTCTGTAGGTGGGGGAAAGTACAATCTAGAAATCCAAGGAAGTGGGGTAGGGAGGTAGTGTGGAGCTCCTGAATTAGAAAAAAGAAACTAGAAGGTGTTAGCATGTATTCAGCAATTAATTAAATAAGGGAAAGATAAAAATGGGATGTGAGTAGATTAAAGGCTTTGAGTGAGAAAGAGAGAGAACTACATATAGTTTAGGAATTGAGAGAGTACAGGGGAGAAGAGGTTAATTTGAAGCATGGTTC
Organism: Aplodontia rufa; assembly: GCA_004027875.1. NCBI lineage: Eukaryota > Metazoa > Chordata > Mammalia > Rodentia > Aplodontiidae > Aplodontia > Aplodontia rufa. The sequence continues at coordinate 17,339 of PVKS010032483.1, read as the reverse complement.
ATTTCAACCCAAGAACATTATATAGTTGGCTATATTGAGCAATTGTAGATGGTGAGATATTGAAGGAGGTATAAGATTTGCTGAAGACAGAAAGAACAAGAAATAAAGAGAAAGAAAGAAGAGAAAAAAAGAAAAAACAGAATAAATTAAAGGAAAAAAGGAAAGAAAAACCGGACCATAGGGGAAGCAGGGATAGCAGTGGTAAAATTTAGCAGGGGTAAAAGAGATATTAATAAGATCTGGGAGATCACATAAGGGTAGAAGCACATGTAGATAAAATAAGGAGGTCAAGCACAATATACTTCTGATACTAAATGCACTGACCAGAATCTCTCTTTTCAGGAGGGAGGACAAGGAAATGAACAAACGCACAAACACAAAAATTAAACAAATAGGAACAGACAAAAAAGAATAAAAATAAAAAATAAAAAAGGAGAGCTAAAACATCCAGAAAACAAAAGAAAAAAATAGCCAATATTTTTACATGTCCATGAACTGATAAACTGTTTCAGCAGTTGTACCAATACACATCAAGAACAGGAGATAAACAGAAGGCAAGAAAGAAAAAAATGTATATATGAATGCAAAATCAGATAAAAATAAAAAAATTCTTAATGAAAACTTGGAACTAAAGACAGTAAGGGTGTCTCTGGGATCTTTGGGAGGAGATGTTCACTGTGCTTCTGGATTTTGATATGAATGTCTCTCAGTCTGTGGTTATGTGATCTCACAAAGAAGACTGGGGTATCTTCAGACTACTGGGATTTCTAGGAGGGGCTTCCAATGAAGAGGACTAGTTCTGGTAAGCCCTGAAGTTTGCCAACTTCCCCGCGAAGCTAAAGCCAAAAGACTTAATGAGCAGGGAGTCTGGCTTATTTCTATTCTCCCTCTGCTGGGAGATGCATACACTGTCTCTTGTGGTGGAAGACTCAGAGCTTTTAACTTGTCACATGATCCTTCTGGCTGGGAGGAGTGGATAGGGCAGGGAACTGCTCCCCTTTATTCCACAAACTGAAGATCCCCTAAGCAGAGTGGAGCCTGGGCCTGGCCAAGGTCTTCTCTTCTTGGATGAGACTGAAGCCCATGGCGATTTCCTGATGCAGTTTTCATAGGCTGCTCTAAAAAGCCAGAGAGAGCTGTCTCCTGGGGCTTGGAATGGTGGCCTGGCTTTCCCGCCGAGCAGCCCGTTCCACTGGGGACCGCTGGGGGCTGCTTCCTAGCACAGCTCTCGTCCCCCACAGTGTATGGGCAAATGTGGGTGTCTGCAAATGTGCTCGCCTGATGCTGTATTTTTATAAAGCACAGGATCAGAGCAGCGATGAGGTTGCAGTGACTGTTCAGCTCCACAGCGGCAGCTGCAGCTGCATGCAGCCCTGCCCACTGGCCTTGGTCCTGTTGCTCACAGCTCTCCCACCTGGCAGAATGTAATCCAAAACAGCCGCACTTCTGCGTCTCTGGCGGGATGGATAAAATCCTTTTTTTTCTCCACGCTCTGTTCAGTTCCACCACTGCTCACTGGCCTACTCGCTGCCGGCCACTTGCCAGCCAGCCGCATGCACGCAGAAGGTAAACAAAGCCCGCAATACCACTATCTTTTTTTTTTTTTTTTACATTTTTTTATTAGAAGTATATAGAGATACAGTTGAGGGGGAAACAATATCAAAACAGTAGCAATCAATGTATATAAACTTTGTTATCCAGGGGTCATGCCAAAGCATAGATAAACCACCTTGGGTTTCACCTGTTGCAGATTCCCCCAGAAGAACTCATGCGTTAAATGGGTAGCTTGTGGAGGAATGACATCGACTTCTGGGATGGTTCCCCCATCTTCCCAATCCCCAGACTCCTATGAGTTCATATACCCTCCTCCCTCCTATCCTCCTCCCTACACCTCCAAGTATCCTAGAGAGCTATCCCCCTATTACTCTGAAAGTCATTCAATTTGAGGTTTTGTTAGGTTAGCTGTCTGCCCTACTGCTTCCCTATAAATTCTAACATCAACAGATGAGAGAAACCATTCAGCCCTTGAGTCTCAGAGCTTGGGAGACTTCACTATCTTTAAAGCATGGAGGCTTCTCCGAGCAGGTGTATTCGTTGGCTGCTAGATTCCTCCCCCACTCCCAGGCGGAATATAAGCAAGGGCGGCCACGCTCCGCGGCATTCCAGCCCCAGCCTGGGTGGAAAAAGAACAAAAACAAACAAACAAAAAACCCCACTAGATTCTCCCAAGTCCCTGCTCCTCAAATCCACTGAGCAAATTAGGACTGGGGTTTCAAGATGCTAATCCCCCAAACATACCTCAAAATACTGGAAGTGAACTGGGGATTTTCCGTCCAGTCTTGGAGCCACTGGGGAAGCCGTCTCTCTTCAGATCGCCATCTTAAATTGACCTAGGGCTTGGTTTGATGAACAAAGAAGTGATAGGAGGATGCTTAGACTGTAGAATAAAACTCAGTTACTGTCAACATAATAAGAGGACAATAAAGGCCAGGATGTGGCCAAGTCCTTTCTCTGTAAAATTGTAAATGGACTTTTGAGATTTTACCCATGTTCTCCTTTCCTTCCATTGTCCTTTTCTATAGTCCTCTATCCCTCCTACTTTTTTTTTTTTTTTACCGTTTCCTTTTATGTTCTGTTGCCCCCTCTAGCTCATTTTTTTGGTTGGCAAATGGTTGGCATCATAGCAAAAAAAAATCAAATATAACTTTTTAATCTTCTAGGAGTAATTGCTTATAAAATCTTATCAAACTATGAACCTCAAAGGGTTTTATCCATGTTAAAGAAATTTCAGAAAAATCATATTTAGACTCCTACACAATAGGAAGGATACTGTGAGCACCATCAGACTGGAAGTGAACTGTGATCTAAACACATCAAATTCAAACTCTCATTAGCTCAAGATGCAGCAATTAGGACCAAATATGGGGTAATAATTTTGAGGCACTTACCCAATTTGACCTTTTATTACTAGGTGTAATGGACCCTTTCTTGGTTCTACAGCAGCTGTGCTGCAATGGTGTCTTGGAAGGGATTAAGATGAGCTGCAAAGGTTTTCCAAACTGACTGCTCTATGGTGATTTAAACAAAGGTATACATATATTATATACTATCCAAGAACCATGAGGCTGTGCATTTGTGTTCCTCTTGTTCTGAGTGTTGAGGCATGCATTGTTGGTTTAACTGATATCCCCCAGACCACAGATCCATATATTTTGGTTGTGGTAAGGTATATCATAACAAAGTTCCATTATTATTTTCCCTTAAATCTGATATCCATATAGCTTTAACATCCTTAAAATGCTATCAGTGGATAATAGATCCACACTGAGAAGTAGTATGTGCAGAATAAAGAGATAGAACCTGAATTGAATCTCTGAAATGTTATATATACTTAATGGTAACCACTACCCAAGCAAAGCATTACAGGAGAGAGGAATCTTCTTTTTCTATTTCCTGAATTCTAAGTGTAAATTATAGATTATCAAACAAATTTGAGCAAAGTATGGTAGATAAAGTACCTACCTAGGAACTGAAGAGCATTTTTCTTCTTTTCTACTAACTCATCATGGGGAAAAGAAACATTTCATGTCTCTGCTTTTCAGTTTCCTTATCCATATGATATAGACATTTATGCTTGCTTCCCTTTGTCTTTCTTTCCAGTACCTTCATTCTCAATCAGCATACAATCAAATGAGGTTGAACTCTAAAGCACTATGAAAAATACTATATTTCCAAGGGAGGGGATTATTGCTTGAACCCTCATTATTGTTACCAAGAGTTTATGCAAATTAAACATATTGATAGTAGAGATAGATGTCTCTATTCCTTTCACCTCACTTGACCAGATGAATCTTCATTTGAATTATATAATTCCCTGACCCCATTTTAAATTAGGTATTGCATTCTGAACCCAAGAACCTTTCCAAAGAACCAGTTTGTGAGAAGCAGAAGAGCAACTAAAGTACTTCTTGACTCCTTGGAGATAGACCACAACCAATACCAATTTGGAGTCACTAAGGTAACTAGAAAATTGCAAAGAATGCATTTGGAGAAGAGTGGGAGGAAAAAATGCATGTCTTAAAATATCCATGAACACACAATTATAATATAAGGCATTCTTTAGCTCTCATGATCATAAATAATACAAGGAGAGCTCAGTTCAAAGTTAAAACTTCAGTGTTGTTTTAAAAAAGAAAATTAAATGCTTCTTAGACCTCTGTCCTAACTACATTTTCTTTTCATAATTTGTTATCTAAGAACTTTGTGCCAGAATGTGATACTGAATCAGCCTTACAGTGGTAGAGAATATGTGTACAAATCAAAGGAAGAAAAAGGTGAACCAGCTTTCTGGAGTTAACTGCTTGTCTGTGTGAACTGATTCATCTATTATATTCCTTTAGGAAATAATTTTTTGAATACCATCTGAATAATTCAACAACTTCCTTTAATGTCAAACCAACTATTCAAAAATAAAGTTGACTAAAACCAACTTCCTTTTATGTGATGTTCTAAAATCTACTTCATCTAAGAGACCCACATAGTTTGAGAAACCTTTTTTTCTTCTTCTTCTTCTTTATGGAAACCTTTGATTAATAGATTTATCTTATCTGGTAGTCAATATCAGGTTGCTTCCTAATGACATCTATATAAGGACCAAATTATTTGAAGGAGAGTAGTAGGATCCAGAAAGAAGAACTCACAGAAAGAGAACTCTGTAGGATATGTTTATATAATGTTACTTGACTCTTAACATTATGAGTATTGGGAATTGGTATTTGCTGCTTGTTTCTTACACTTTTTACCAACAGTACCTTCATTCTCTTTTTGTCTAGTTATTTTAGCTGTATACCACTCATTTGGGTCAGAACTCACATGAAACAAGTGGGTCTTCTAAGACACAGATTTTAAGGATACATTGACTTTCAAAGTTGTGCAAGTGAAGTTGAGGGACATTCACTCTCAGTATTGTGTAAGAATGGTTGAAAAGCACTCACTCTCAGGGTTGTGTATATTTTAAGAAGATACCCACTCTCAGTGTTGTAAAGTTTTATGAGTGTTTCCATAAAATCTGTGCCTTAGGCATCTGATTAACCTTAGTTGTTATTAATTATTCTGAGTTGTGATTAATTATTCCAGAAAAATGGTTATATTCCCTAGGAGAAAAGTGCCTTGTTCTAGGGCAGGGGTCATTGCCTGTTTTTAAAATATGGTCCACTAGCTAAACATGGTTTTACCTTTTGAAAGGGTTTTTAAATTTCCAGGGGACTTAGAATCAGCACATTACAGTGACACAGCAATATCGATGTTCATAGCAGCACAATTTACTATTGCTAGGCTATGGAAACAACCCCGGTGTCCCTCACTGGAAGAATGGATCCAAAAACTGTGGTACATTTATACCATGGAATATTACACAGCAATTAGAAACAATGACATTGTAGCCTTCAAGGGTAAATGGATGGTTATGGAAGAGATCATGATGAGTAAAATCAGCTTAACCCAGAGATCTAAGGGTCGATTGTCTCCACTCATCTGTGGAGGTGGGGACTAGACCCTGGACAATAAGAAAGTTGGTCTAGAAACATGAGTTAAATTCAGATAAGATGTAATGCGTTACAATTTAATACTATTTTTAGAGTTATAACGGGAAGGGGAAGGGAGGGATAAGGGAGGGTAATTGGGGGGGCACTCCTGGGGACAGTTGCAATGTCCAGAATATATACACATCTTATACACATTTTATATTGTTTTGTTAAAATCTTGTAAGGTTGCTCAAAAATAAAAAAAATTAAAAAAAAAATAGTCACAGGGGCTGGAGCGGTGGCTCAGCGGTTTCGGTGCTTGCCTGGCAGGCACGATGACCCGGGTTCAAACCCCAGCACCACATACACAACTGAGTGCTGGAGCAACTAAGGCCATGTGAAAAACTAAATAAAGTTGTTTTTCCCTTTAAAAAAAAATAACAAATAGGAATATTTTGCAGAGATTGTATATGGCCCACAATGTCTAGAAATATTTCCTCTCTGGCCCTTTATAGAAAAAGTCTGTGAATCCCTTTACTGGGCACATTGGAGCACTAGCTAAAAACCAGTTCTTTAAATATTATTAATAAATAAGGGGCAGGATAGTGTTAGTTACTGAGTAAACAATATGACCATAGGATTAATTAAAATATCCTTTTCAAATTTTAGATACAGCAGATGTAAATTTATAGCATGTTAATTTTACACATTAAAAAACCTAACTAGAGGGGCTAGAGTGATGGCTTAGCTATTACAGTGCTTGCTTGGCATGCACAAGGATCCAGGTTCAAACCCCAGCACCACGTATACAACAAAGCATCAGAGCAATGAAAGCCATATGAAAAACTAAATAAAATTGATTTACACACACACTCTCTCTCTGTCCTTCTATCTTTAAAAAAAAAGAAAACCTAACAAGAAATAGGACTGATAAAGTTGTCCCCAAGAATGCTTCAATATTTCATAGGGTCCTTCAACAGATATTTTAACCTAACAAGAAATAGGACTGATAAAGTTGTCCCCAAGAATGCTTCAATATTTCATAGGGTCCTTCAACAGATATTTTGAATAAACATGAGTGAAAATAATATCTGACTTACTTCTTTTAGGTATTTTTTAAAGCTGGCTTTTTGGGCCAATTGGAAGAAAAAAGAGATGAGAGACTATCTAAAGTCTTCACATTGTTCCAAGCTAGAGCACAGGGCAAACTGATGCAAGTCAAATTCCAGAAGATTCAGAAAGAAAGGTATTATATCTCTTTCCTACACCACTACTAGAGGGATTGATGTAAGCAGTGTGACATTATCTCATTGCCTTATAGTAGTCTATGATAAAGAGTTGCCTCCATTGCTTAGTCTGTCTTAAATTTCTTTTAATCGTCGTATCAGAAAAAGTGCAAAGACCTTTGTTGCCTTATCCAACCAAGTATAACTGTAATTCAGATATTCCATTGCTTCTAGCTTTCCCATTGGGAGGGATTGTTTATAGTCTTGAAGTGTGGCTCTCTGAAGGTGATGTGATTCACAATTTATAACAGAATTAGACCTGAAAAGGCCTGTACACCTATCCTACAGCCAACTCTGCAGAGAAGTTAGCTTCAAAGTGGGAAGGTGTTATAACCACTTTATTGCCTCCTCTGAGTCAGAAACTGTGGCTTTTGGTGACATGTAATCCTAGCTTACTTACTTTATTTCAGGCAGGGGCATTTCAATAGGGGCATTTATCCCTACATTTGGACATTTTGGTATAATAGGTTTTGTATATTCTTTAATAGAATCATGGAAAGCAAGCTAGCAAAGTCTCCAAAGGGACCATGGGCACAGATTCTGTGGTAGTTGTATTACTTTTTCTTTGTTTATTTTCTGGAGAAAGAAGTTCACAGGTCTTGGTATAACTAGTTTGAATTTACATATGTTTATTTCCTCAGTTACAGATCATTACATAGCGATACCAAAGATATTAGTGAAAAACATCTAAGGGGCTTCTGTGACTCTCATACAGTGGCCAGTGTGGTATGGGAGTTTGGGAATCAGGGAACACACTTCACCCAGTTGTGTAAATCCAGATAAAGCTCTTAATTTCCCTGTGGTTCACTTTTTAAATTGTGAGTTAAAAATTATTATGAAATATTTCAAGCCCCCTAAAAGTGCAGTGAGTATTATAATGCATGCTCACAGAGCTATCAACAAGGAATATCAATTATTACAATTTTTTCTGTAATTGCTAACAAATTAGAAAAATTAACCAACCCAGTTATAGACTTTGTGTATTTCTCCCTTGATTCCAGTCTTATCACTTCCTCTCAAGGCCTGAATTTATGTTGATCTTTGCATGTTTCATGTGTAAATCATAGAGTAGCATATTCCCATATCATTTTTGGACATACAGATGTCCTTAAAAATGATATGATTCTGCAAGTTTTCATCTTCATGTGAATAATATTCTTTATGTTTTATCCTGAAATTTATCTTTTATATTCGATATTGTTCTTTAAAATATATCAGCGATGGGACTGGAGTAGTGGCTTGGTGATTACACTGCTTGCCTGGAAGGCATGAGGATGTGCATTTGAACCTCAGCATTACATATACAACAAGTGTCAGAGCAATGACAGCCACATTAAAAACTAAATAAAATTTAATTCTAGATTATTTTTAACTGCTACATAGAATTCCATTGTTGGAACATATCACAATTTATACATTTTCAAGCTGAAGTAAATAAATGTATGTTATTTTCATTTTTTTACCATTCCAAATAGTTCTTCAGTGACAATTTTATAATTATCTCCCCATGAATATGTGAAAGAATTTCCTCAGGATAGCCTAACTAAATGTTCAATTCGTGATAACAGGTTATGAACAGCAGCTTGTCTAAGAAATACAGAGTGGCAATTCTGTAGGGCATGAATCAGATTTTAGGTTACATGCAATTTCAACTTTATGAGATATTGCCATTGTTTTCCAATTTACTATCAGCAGTGTAAGAGTTCCAATGACCCATCTTCTCACCAACTTGTTGTATTTCATATTTATTTATTTTTTATTTTTTTATTAGTTCAACTTAGTCTTACATATTGAAGAGAATTATTGCACACATGAATGCTGACATAGTGAGATAGTAAGTTAATCCTGATCCTAGACCAGGATCTACCCTGCTTCATTCCCCAAACTCATATCTCCTCTGTAATCCCACCATACTATAGTTTGAAATGAACATAGACATGAATAATAAATTGTTGACAATTCTAAGTTTCTCTGCCTGCCTGTGTATAAGTAAGCTTCTAATGGGAGTTGAGTATTCCCCATTATATTTTATTCCTTCTTCACCTCCCTGCCTCCCTCTCTTTTACCCCCACCTTCATAGGTATGGTTTCCCCATCTTATGTGGAGTTTCAACTATAGGAGTTTATTACTTAAACTCAGCTGACTATCATCATGTTGCAGGTTTTATACACTACTTCCCACATATGAGAAAAAATATGGTCCTTAATTCTCTGAGTTTGGGATATTTCACTCAGGATAAATTTTTTCCATTTCCATCTATTTGGCTTCAAAAGACATGATATCATTCTAATAGTGGAGCAGAACTCCATTGTGTATATATACCACAATTTTTTAATCCATTCATACAGCGAGGGGCATCTGGGTTTGTTCCATAGTTTAGCTATTGTAGATTGAGCTGCTATAAACATTGATGTAGTTGTGTCTCTGTAGTATGCCGATTCTAGGTCTTTTGGGAAAATATCCAAGAGTGGGATAAATTTTTTCCATGTGATATTTATGACCTTGGGGAAAGCTTTAAATGTATTTTTCTGTAGGATTTTTTTTTGTAAATCTGATTATCATATGGAGGGCATGCCTTCTGTTTTCTTTTTTAAAGCATTTTCATGATATAAATGATTAAGTTCTTTACCTTTATCTATTGAAATAATCATCTGGTTTAAATGTGTTAAATTTTAATGGATTTTTAAAAATATTGAACCCCCTTTGGTTCATATTGATGACTTTCTTTGCAATGTCATAAGATTTTGTATCAATATTCATAAATTGATTCATCTGTTATTTTCTTTTTTTCTACTACATTGTCTCATTTCAGATTGTCATTCTAACCTTCACAAAAGGGTTGGAAAACATTTCCTCATTTAAAAACATGAAACAGTTTATTGCAATAGTCTGGTTCTTGAATATTTGATGTAGTTTGCCTATGAAACCATCTGGATATGGTTTATATGGATGTGATTTGATTCTCTTTATTTAAAGTTTCTAGGCCTATTGAAATTTTATTACTTCTTAAATTAGTTTAGATAAAAAAGGAATTATAATTTTTTCCAAATTTTCCAATTCAATATGATTTTTAAGTCTCTACTGCATCTATTATATTTCCAGGGTATAATCCTAAATTTTTCCTGGACTGTATAGTTTACTTGTATCTTCTCTCATGTTCTTGATAATTCATGCTCCATGTTTATTTAGTATATTTAATAAGCCATCTTCTGTTTTCCTTATTGTTTCTCTTTTGTTTTTGTAATTAACTGCCTTCAGATCTCCTCTTTGTTTTTTCCTTCCTTCATTTTGTTTTGAGTTTATTATTTTTTCTTTTTATATATTTTTGAGGTATAACTGACTATTTATATTTATGGCATGCAATCTTATGTTTTGGTGTAAGTATATATTATAAAATGATCACTGATGTTAAACCAATTAACATATCACCTCAGTTAGTTTTATGTGTTTGGGACAGGGTAAGAAAATTTAAGGTCTACACTCTTAGTAAAAGTTTGGTATATAATGTAACAGTAGTAACTATTATAATCACCATATGTATTAGACCTTGAGAACTTATTCAATCTGCCTTGCAGAAACTTTAGTTCCCTTAGATTAGTATCTCACCATTTTTCCCACTCCTTTACCTCTAGCAACCACCATTCTACTCTCTACTTAGATGAGTTTGACTTTTTTATATACACATCTAAATGAGATAATGTTGTGTTTGTCTTTTGGTGCCTAGATTATTTCACTTATCCTAGTGAAATAATCAAGCTTCTTCTGTGTTGATACAAATGACAACACTGTCTTCTTTTTAAAATCTGAATAATATTCCATGTTTATGTGTGTGTATCACATTTTATTTATTCTCCCATTGATAGACATAGGTTGATTCCATAATTTGGCTATTGTGAGTAGTGTCACGGTGAACATAGTAATACATATATCTCTTCAAGATACTTATTTTGTTTCTTCTGGCTATATATCAAAAAGTGGGATTACTGGGACATGTTGTTTCATAACAAGAGAAGGAGAAACCTGAGTTGTACACTTAAACTCTGTGTTGCTATGTGATACCCTGCACCACGTCATGATGCCAACAAGAAAGCTCTTATACCATCAGATGTTGGTGCCATGCTTTTGGATTTCCCAGCCTCCAGAACCATAAGCTAAATAAGTCTGTAGTTTTTATTAATTCCCAGTTTGTAGTATTCAGTTATAGCAATAGAAAATGGAATAAGAAGTGGTGTATCACATTACTTATTTGTTTATGTTGAGCCATCCTTGTATCCTAGAGACGAAAATCTCAATTAATCATGGTATATGTGTCTGTTTTTATTCTAGGACCTTTCTGGTTTTGTCACTATACTTCTGTAGTATATTTTAAAATTAAGTAATGTGATGCCTCCAGCCCTGTTCTTTTCACTCAGGGTTGCTTTGATCATTCAGGGTGTTTTCTGCTTCCAATAAATTCCAACACTGTTTTTCCTAGTTCTGTGAAAGAATGCTATTGATATTTTGATGAGAATTGCATAGAATTTGTAGATTTCTTTTAGTAGTACAGCTATTTTAAGATATGAATTCTCTCAGTTCATGAAAATGGGAAGTCTTTCCATCTAGTATCTTCTTCAGTTTCTTCAGTATTTTGTCATTTTTGTTGTAGAGGTTTTTCACTTCTTTTATTAGGTTTATTCCTAATTTTTTTCTGAGGATTTTCTCTTTTTTTATTTATTGGTGGTACATTAGAGTTGTACATAATGATGGAATTTGCTGTTACATATTCATGCATATACATAATACAACAATATAATTTGGCCAATATCCCACCTGAGTGTGCCCCTCCTCCCAAAACATGATCCCTTTCTTCTGCTTAAAGGCACAGAATATACTTTCCCTCACCAGTCTGTACTATCCTTTCCTCCTTCCTGTTCTTCCTCCCTAATCCTCTTTCTTCTGCTTTACTGGACTTCCTTTAGTTCATCTATTGATTTGTTATTTGAATGATTCTTTATTTAATCCTAACCTTCCATCCCCCATTCCTTTATTTTACTCTAGCTTCCACAAATGAGAGAAAATATACAACTGTTGAATTTGTGAGTCTGGCTAATTTTGTTTAGGATATTTTCCATTTCCATCTATTTGCTACTGAATGCCATAACTTCATTCTTTCTAATATCTAAGTAGAACTCCACTGTATGTATATACCACAATTTCTTGATCCATTCATCTAGTAACTGGCATCTGGACTGATTCTATAATTTAGCTATTGTGAATTGTGCCACTGTAAACATTATGTGGCTGTGTCACTGTAGTATGCCAATTTTAGATCCTTTGGGAAGATCCCTAGCAGTAGGATATTTGAGTCATATGGTGGTTCCATCCCTAATGTTTTGAGAAATCTCCATCCAAAGTGGATGAATTAACTAGTCTGCAGTCCCACCAACAATGTAGAAGTGGTCCTTTCTCCCTGCAATCATGCTACCATCTATTATTATTCATGATCTTGATATTTTCAATTCTAATGGGAGTGAGTTGAAATCTTAATGTAGTTTTGATTTGCATTTCTCCTATTGCTAGAGATGTTGAATATCTTTTCATGTATTTATTGGCCACTTGTGTTTAGTTTCTCTTTAGTTTTTTTGCCCATTTGTTGATTGAGTTATTTGTTTTTTTGGTATTAAGTTTTTTTGAGTTCTTTGTATATTATGGATGGTAGAATTCTAACAGAGGCAAAGATTTTCTCCTATTTGAAGGCTCTCTTCACAGTCTTAATCATTTCCTTAGCTGTGCAGACACTTTTTAGTTTAATGGTGTCCCATTTATTGATTTTTGGTTGTATTTTTTGCACTTTGGGGTTTTTGTTAAGGAAGATGATTTCAGCTCCTACATGATGTAGTATTGAGCCTATGTTTTCTTCTGGTAGTTACACAGTTTCTGGTCTGATTCCCAAGTCTTTGATCTATTTTGAGTTTTTTTTTTACAGTGATAGATAAGGATCTAATTTAATTTTTTACATAAAGATTTCCAGTTTTCCCAACACCATTGTTGAAATGGTTATCCTTTCTCCAAGATGTATTTTTGCCTCCTTGGTCAAATATCAGAAGACTATGGGCTTGTGAATTCATCTCCATTCTATCCCATTGGTCTTTATGTCTATTTTGATTGTAACACCATGCTATTTTTGTTACTATAGCTCTATAGTATAATTTCAGATTAGGCATTGTATGTCTCCTGCTTCACTTTTCTTAATTCATATTGCTTTAGCTATTCTGGGTCTGTTCTTTTTCCAATTTGGGGAAGATGGTCATTGGTATTTTGATGGGGATTGCATTTAATCTGTATAGTGTTTTGTTAGCATGGCCATTTTGACAATATTAATTCTGCCTGTCTAAGAACATGGGATGTCTTTCCATCTTCTAAGGGCTTCTCCTGTGTTCTGTAGTTCTTATTTTAGAGCTTTTTAAACTCTTTGGTTAGATTAATTCTCAAGTATTTTATTTTATTTTTTTAGTTTATTGTGAATAGGATAGTTTTTCTGATTTCTTCCTTAGCTGTTCACTGTTGGTGTATAGGAAAGGTGTTGATTTGTGGGTATTGATCTTGTATCCTGCAACTTTACTATTTTTGGGGTGTGTGGGACTTTTAATTGCTATTTTGATTTCATTGCTCTATATTAGACTTTTTAGGGTTTCTATGTCTTCCTGATTCAGTTTGGGCAGGTCATAGATATCTAGAAATTTGTCTGTGTCCTCCAGATTTTTCAGTTTATTGGAGTATAAATTTTTAAAGTAAGTTCTGATAATTCTCTGGATTTCAATAGGGTCTGTGGTAATAGCTCACTCATCTCTGATTTTCTTAATTTTCTTTATTTTGTTATTTCTTCTGACTTAGGAGTTATCAATTAATCTTTTCAAAGAACTACCTCTTTGTTTTTCATTGGTTCTTTGTAGTTGTTTAATTCTCAGTTTCATTGATTTCCGCTCTTTATGATTTCCCCTCTTCTAATAGTTTTGGAGTTGTTTTGTTGTTCTTTTTCTAAGGACTTGAGGTGGAGCATAAGTTTATATTTTTGAGCTCTATCTATTATTTTAATGGTGTGATTTTCCTCTTAGAAATGCTTTCATACTGTCCCAAAGATTTTGGTATATTTTTGTTCTCATTCAATTCTCAGAATTTCTTGGTTTCTGATCTTGTTTCTTCTTTTATCCATTATTCATTCAAGAGAGTGTTATTCAATCTCTATGTAGTTATGTGATTTTTGTTAAATTTCTGCTGTCAATTTCCAGCTTCATTCAGTTGTGCTCTGACAGTATACAAGGGGTTTTATCAATTTTTTCATATTTGCTAAGATTTCTTTTATAGCCTAGAATATGATCAATTTTAGAAAAAGTTTCATGCACAGCTCAGAGGAAGGTCAATTCAGTTGTTGGGGATGGAATATTCTGTAGATAGATCCAGTTGATTTATATTGTTATTTAAGTTGATGAAATCTCTTTTAACTTTTTTGTTTAGATGACCTCTCTGTTGATGTTAAGGATATTATGAAATCCCCCATATTATTGTGTTATAGTCTCTGTATAATTTGATGTCATGGAGTGTTCTTTCCATGTAATTGGGTGCATTCACATTTGGGGCATAACTCTTTACATATCCTTTTGTTGGATTGCTCCATTCGTTAAGAGGTAGTGGCCTTCTTTGTCTCTTGATTAATTTTTTCTTGAAATCTCCATTGTCAGATATGAGGATGGAAATACCTGCTTGTTTCCTTGGGCCAAAAGCCTGAAATATTTCTTCCCAACCTTTTACCTTCAGCTTGTGGGTGTCTTTTCCTTAAAGATGCATTTCTTGAAAGCAGCATTTGGTTGGATTCAGTTTTTTGATCTATTCTGCTAATCTGTGTCTTTTCATAAGTGAGAGTCCATTAATATTCAGTATTACTATGGATATGTGTTTGTGATTTCTTACCATTTTGATACTTTGGTGAATTTTATCCTGTTTTGATTTTCATTTAGTGGATTTATTTTATTGAGAAACATCTGTTTGTGGGCTTTGGGAACTGTTCTTTCTTTCCTCTGTGTGAAGTTTGTTTTTGAATATTTTTTGTAGTACTGGTTTGGTGCACTTGAATTCTTTTAGTTTATTCTTGTCATGGAATGTTTTTATTTCCCCCTTGAATTTGAACCTGAGTTTTGTTGGGTATAACAACCTTTCCTGATACTTGTTTCCTTTTACAGTTTGAAATATCTCATTCCAGGCCCTCCTTGCTTTTTGGGTCTGAACTGAGAAATTAGATGTGACCCTTATTGGTTTGCCTCTAAATATGATATGGTGTTTTTCTCTTGTGGCTTTTCATATTCTATCATTGTTCTGTGCTCATCATCTTGATTATAATATATCTTAGTGAGTTTCTCATTTGGTTGGGTCTCTTTGGGGTTCTGTATGAGGATGTATATCTCATTTCTAATATGGGAGAAAGTTTCTGTTACAATTTCATTGAAAAATTTTTTTTTAGCCTTTAGTTCGTTGCTGCATGTTCTTTTCTGCCCTCATGATTCTCAGCTTAGGTCTTTTGAAGTTATCATAGAAATCTTGTATATTCTGGTCATGTCTATAATTTTCTTCCCTTTGTTATCTTTATGTTTAAGATCATCTAACTTGTCTTCAGTACTTGAAACTCTTTCTTCAACGGCTGTGGTTCTATTTTATATACTGTTTAATCTTAATCTTTTAGTGATACCATCAAGTGAGTTTGAAATTTGATTGATCTTGTCTTTCATTTCTAGGAGTTCTGCTTGGCTTCTTTCCAGTATTTATATTTCTTTATTGACGTGATCTTTTATTTCCTGTAATTGCTATCTGAATTCTTTCATTAAATCTTCTTTTAAGTCATTAAGCATTTTGGTAAGCCATTTTCTTTATACCCTTTCTTTAGGTTTTCCTCCACTGTCAAGCAGACCTTTTGTTGTGGGGTTGCAGGTTTTGTGGGGAGATTTGTCTTCATGTTTTCTTGTATTTTCAGAGGTCTTTTCTTTGTGCATCAATTGAAGTGTGTTCCTTTTCCTCTTATTTTATGTGTGTCCTTTAGATGTAGTTTTCTTGTTAGCTCTGAAGTTTTTCTCTGGGTATGATGAATGGATAGATGGTCAAGGGTCAGGACATGAGTTGCCTCTATGATTGTTCCTTTCTTTCCCCTTATTAATGGTTTGGATTTATTTAATTGCCTACTTATTGTCCTCTCAGAGGATGTTTTGAATGGTATTGATTTTTTTCTCAGAATTCGGCAATCAAGATAAGTTGAGTTCCCCCTTTCCCATTTGTATCATTTTTTCATTTCTTTTCTTGCCTAATTGCTCTGGGTAAAATTTTAAATAATATATTGAATATGAGTGGCAAGAGTGGAAACAATTGTCTTGTTGATGATTTTGGATAAAATACTTCCAGTCTCCCCAATCAGTATAATGTTGCCTTTGGGTTTGTTTCTATATAGTTATTAGTACATGACCTAATTTATTCAGGGATTTTATTATGAAGGAATGATAAATTTCATCAAAGGTTTTTATTGCATCTATTGAGATGGTCATGTGATTATATCCTTGTTTCTAATTATGTATTGTGTAATGTTTATTGATTTGTGTATTTTGAACCATGCTTGTACTCCTGGAATAAAACTAACTTGATTATGGTTTATGATGTTTTTAATATGTTGTTGAATTTTATTTGAAAGTATTTTATTGAGTATTTCTCCCTCAGTATTCATGAAGAATGTTGGTCTATAGCTTTGTTGTTGTATCCTTTTAAAATTTTGTTAGCAGGATAATAATAATTTCATAGAATGAGTTTAGATGATTTCCTTCCCTTTCTATTTTATGAAATAATTTGAGGAGAGTTAGAATTAGTTCTTTAAAAGTCTGATAAAATTCAATGGTTAATCCATCCAATCCTGGACTTTTATTTGTTGGAAGATATTTATCAATTCTTCACTCTCATTACTTGTTATTAATTTATTTAGGCTTTTTATATACTCAGTTCAATTTCTGTAGGTCATGTGTGTCCATAAATTTGTCCTTTTCTCCTTAATTTTCCAGTTTATTGGCATATCATTTTTCAAAATATGATGTTTTGAATTTCAGTAATATCTGTTGTTAATATCACCATTTTATCCCTAATTTTGCTGATTTTTGTCTTTTCTCTGTCACTTTTGGTTAGTTTAGCTAAGGGTTTGTCAATTTTATCTTTTCAAATAAATAACTCTTCATCTCATTAATTCTTTGTGTTATCCTTTTCATCTATTTCATTTATTTCTTCCATTATCTATAATTTTATTTCCTTCTCCTGATTTTTGGTTTAGTTTGTTCTTGTTTTTCTAAGAATTTTAGGTGCATCATTATTTATTTGTTAGCTCCACTTTTTTTTCTTAAAGAGAGAGAGGGACAGTGAGAGAGAGAGAGAGAAATAGGGAATCAATTTTGTTAAGTTTTTCATGTTGCTTTTGTTGCTCCAACACTTCATTGTGTACATAGTCCTGAGATTCTAACCCATGTCCTTGTGC
>PVKS010032482.1:0-22296 GCA_004027875.1 Aplodontia rufa | reverse complement strand
GAAATGGAGAGAATCATGGACTATGATTCCTCAGACAAGAGTCTCATATCCAGAATCTATAAAATCCTCAAAAATGTTAACTACAAAAACACCAACAGCCCAATTGATAAATGGTCCAAAGAGCTAAATAGAGACTTCTCACCAGAGGACATTGATTAAGCCAATGAATACATGAGAAAGTGCTCTAAATCACTACTAATCAGAGAAATGCAAATGAAAACCACATAAAGATATCACCTTACACCAGTCAGAATGGCAAAGATGAAAAAAATAAACAATAATAGATGCTGGAGGAGTTGTGGAGAGATAGCACACTAACACACTGTTGGTGGAGCTGTAGACTGGTACAGACCCTCTGGAAAGCAATATGGAGAATCCTTAAAAAACTAGAGATGACTCCACCATATGACCCTGCTATTCCACTCCTGGGTATCTTTCCAGGGGACTTAGAATCAGCACATTACAGTGACACAGCAATATCAATGTTCATAGCAGCACAATTTACTATTGCTAGGCTATGGAAACAACCCTGATGTCCCTCACTGGAAGAATGGATCCAAAATCTGTGGTACATTTATACCATGGAATATCACACAGCAATTAGAAACAATGATATTGCAGCCTTTGAAGGTAAATGGATGGCTATGGAAGAGATCATGCTGAGTAAAATCAGCTTAACCCAGAGATGTAAGGGTCAATTGTCTCCACTCATCTGTGGAGGTGGGGAGTGGACCCTGGACAATGAGAAAGTTGGTCTAGTAGCATGAGTTAAATCCAGTTAAGATGTAATGCTTTACAATCTAATACTTTTTTTAGAGTTATAATGGGAAGGGGAAGGGAGGGATAAGGGAGGGTAATTGGGAGGGGCACTCCTTGGGATAAATGCAATATCCAGAATATATACACATTTTATATTATTTTGTTAAAATCTTGTAAGGTTGCTCAAAAATAAAATAAAAAAAAGAAAAAAAAGATATACACACACACAAAAAAGATATCACCTCACACCAGTCAGAATGGCAAAAATGAAGAACCAAGGGTTGAATGTCTTCACTCATCTGTGCAGGCTGGAGCTAGACCCTGGCAATTGAGAAAGGAGGTCTAGTATCATGTTTTAAATCCGGATAAGGTGTAATGTCATACAACCTAATACATTTTTAGAGATATTTTTGGAAGGGGAGTGGATGGATAAGGGTGAGTAATTTGGGGGGGTGCTCTTGGGGGTAAGTCTAATTTTCAGAATCTGTATATACATTATATTATTTCATTAGAAGCTTGTGTGATTGTTCAACAAAAAATTTCTGAATAAAAATAAACACAGAGACCTCTCTTGTCCTATATACATAATGATAGTAAGCCATATGTTTATGTAAAAATTGTAGCACTTTGCCTTTAGTATTTGAAAGTCTTCAAGTATGTGGCCATTTTAATGTAGCTTAAGGTAGAAATTCATTTAAATATGCTTTCTTGTCATAACAATGTATTTTAAGTTACTTTTAATAATTCATATTTTCTCCCACTTCTCTACAATATCCTTTATATCACTGAAAAAATTTAACATTTTTGTTAGTGCATTATAGTTACACATAACGTTTCGGTTGATTTTGACATAATCATAAATGCATGGAATATAATTGGCTCCATTTCTATCCTTACTACTTCCACATTCCCTCCCTTTCTCACACTCCCTGTTCTTTCTATACTTTACTGGCACAGAGAGTAATTTGGCTAATTTCACGTTTAAAATTTTTTTACATGTATGAGTTGCTTCTTATATGAATGATTCCAATATACATCTATGTCACCCAGAGAAAATACTCTAATTTTTATATGTATCATTATCCAGTATACTGAAAAGCATGGATTTATTTTAAGCCTTAATATGAAGGATGACAACTGGATCTGAACAAATATGCTCTTATGCCTCAGTATGTCTCCTTCTGGGAATATAACCATAAAAACTGAGTTATTTTCAAAAATCAAATCAAAGTGGATAAAGGAACTAATAATTAAACCAGTTACCATACAATTGCTAAAAAGAAAAAATAGGAGCAACACTACAGCATATGGGAGTAGGCAATCACTTTCTCAACAAAACTCCCAAAGCAAAAGAATTGAAGTCAAGAATCAACGAGTGGGATGCCATTAAACTAAAAAGTTTTTGCTCAGCCAAGGAATTGGTCAAAACTGTCAAAAGAGAACCTACAGAATGGGAGATAATTATAGCCTGTGATTCCTCTGACAGGGGAATAATATCCAAAATTTACAAAGAACTCAAAAAGCTAACATCAAAAACACAAAATACCCAATCAATTAGTGGGCCAGTGAGCTAAAGAGAAACTTCTCAACAGAGGACATTGAGTAAGCCAATGAATACATGAGAAAGTGTTCTAAATCACTAGTAATCAGAGAAATGCAAATCAAAACTACAATAAGATTTCTCCTCATTCCAATCAGATTGGCAAAGATGAAGAGCACAAACAGCAACAAATGCTGGAGGGGTTGTGGGGAGATAGGAACACTAGCACACTGTTGGCGGAACTGCAGACTGGTACAGCTGCTCTGGAAAGCAGAGCACAGACTCAAATAATTAGGGATAGTTCCACTGTACAACCTAGCTATCCCTATTCTGGGTATTTTCCCAGAAATGCTAGAATCAGCACACTACATTGACACAGCAAAATCAATGTTCATAGCAGCTCAATTTACAGTAGCTAAATTATGAAATCAACCCAGTTGCCCTTCAATGGATGAATGACTCCAAAGCTGTGGTATATGTTTAAAATGGAGTTCTACTCAGCTACTAGAAACAATGATATTACAGCCTTTGAAGGTAAATGGATGTCAATGGAAGAAATTATGCTGAGCAAAATTACCCAAACCCAGAGATTCAAAGGTCAAATGCTTTTTCTTATTTGTGGAGGCTACAGCAAAACCAAGGCTTGAGTGAAAGGTCAAGTTTCTGTAGTAGACTGACCAAAGTTGAAGCAACATGTAGTCGAGGAATATCATAGATATGGGGGTGGGAAGGAAGGGGTGGGAGGGAGGGGAAAGGGAGGATTATGTAGTTTACTCTTTACTCCTCCAAGACTCCAAGAAGCCAAGTAATACTTATGCAATCATTTAAGTCTGGCATTTATATATGTTAAAGTGGCAATAAAGAAGAGTCAAGAGACTGCTGGGGTGTGGGTGATGGGGCAATTCTGAATTAGGACCAGCGGCATATCATATTGTTACTACAAATGCATCTATGATTTTTCAACAATAAAACTTTTCCTCAATAAAATTAAAAAAACTGAGTGCTTTTGTTCAATATATGTCATGTGTGAGGATATTTTTACAAAGTTCTATTATAGATAAATATAATTGTATGTATATTCATATACATAAAATATGCAATAAACAAACTCTTAATCAGTCTAACCAACTGAAAATTGTTTTTCCCTACTGTAACATGATCTGATCTATTCTTTTATTTTTATAGTCACATTTATTCCAGTGTCCCATACAATATTATTAATTAGATCTTTATTCTTCCTAGATGAAAACTAGAAGCATAGATACTTCAAAGTGTCCATTGGTTGGGAATGGTAATTAGATTGTTGTCTGTTCATGTGTGGAATATGATAGAGCAATAGGAAGAGTAAACTCCTAACACATGCAGCAACATAGATAAACTGTTCTCATATGTTAAGTGAAACCCAGCCTGTCTAAAAGATCATATACTTTATGAGTCTAATTAAATGTAATTGATAAGCACGCAAAACAAATCAACCTCATAGAGGTCAGAACACCACTTAACATTGGGAAGTTATGGACTGTGAGAGGAAGCAGAGAACTTGTCAGGCTGAGTGATCATTTTGTTAGTGTGTGAAAATGAAAAAATAAAAACAAAACCCAAAAAATAAACATTTAAAATTCATGTTTTAAAATGTATTTATAAATTATACCTAAAAAATTAGGAAATAATACCATTAAATAATAAACCTATGTATGATGTATATGCCAAAAGAAATCACAATTAAATTAAAAATTATTTGCAAAATAAATGATATGGTATTAAAGAGGAGGTAAAATTTTCCAACATATTAGTGATTTTCAGTAGGCCTGGGAAGTAAAGGAAGAAAGATTACACCATCAACCCAAAGGACTTAACAGATTTTTGCATAACATTTTATCCAACACCGGCAGAAAACACATTTGTCTCATTAGCTCATGGAATATTCTACAGGGAAGACCATATGTTAGTACACAAACCATCCATTGTTAGGTTAAAAAGCATAAGAAATAATGTATGTATCTTCTCCAACCACATTGGGATAAAACTAGAAATTGGCAACAAGACAAATTTAGAAGTGACACTAACATGTGGAAATTAAACAGCGGTCTCTTGGATAGTGGAGGAATGAAAATAGAAAACAAATCATACCTCACCACACGTGACATAGAAAATGCTAGGAGGCAAGTTTACACCAATAAGTGCCTCAAAAAAAGGAAAGATTCCAAATAAAAATCAGCTAATGCAACTCAGGAAACTAGAGAAATGAGAAGAGAACAATCACAGTGAGTAGAAGGAAAGGTAATAAATATCAAAGCTGTAGTAAATAAAATGGAAAAAATAAAAAAGGTCAACAAAGAGCTCTGATTTGAAAACTTAAATAAAATTGACAAAACATTAGTGAGACTAAGCAGCAGGGAAAGAAGAGACTCTAATAAATAAAATGAGTGGTGAAAAATGAAATATTATCATTGACATTGTCAAAATACCAAGGATCATTAGTAACTGTTATGAGCCAATGTACGACAATAAAGTGTAAAATCTAGAATTAATATTCAAATTTTGGGCACACCTAACCCACCCAAATCAAACCATAATGACATAGAAAAGCTTGAACAGACAATAAGTAATGAGTTTGAATTCATAAAAAAAGAAAAGAAAAAGGAAAAAGCCTTCAACCAAAGAAAAGCCTAAGACCAGATGGGTTCATTGGTGAATTTTACCAAGGTTCCAAAGAATCAGTTTCTCAAACTCTTCCAATATATTCAAAGTCAGGGAATCCTTCCAAATGCATTGGAAGCATCACCCTGATGACAAAATCAAATGATGACCCAACAAAAAGAGAAAAATTATAAGCCAATATTCTTAATGAATGGAGTTGTAAAAATTCTCAAAAAATGCTATCAAATCAAATCCATCAGCACATAACAAAGGGCTGTGTATGTAGTTCAGTTGTAAAGTATCTGGGTAGGATGCATGAAGTCGTAGGTTCATTGTCTAGCACCTTTGCAAAAACAAATTTATTGTGGTCTGTGGGATTTATAATAGGGGTGAAAGGACAGTTAAACATGCACAAATAATTAAAGTAATACAGGACATAAATAGAAATAAGATAAAGACCATTTAATCATTTGAATAAATGCATAAAAATTCAATAAAATTCAAAATCCCTTCAAAATTAAAGAAGTTCAAAATGTTAGATGTAGTAGAAATATCCATCAGCATAGCAAGGGCTACATATGACAAAAACAAATATATGTCATTTGGAATGGAGAAATGCTGAAATCATTTTCTCTACAATCAGGAGGATGACAAAACTGTCCACATTTGATACTGTTCATTAAAGCATTCAGTCTTAGAGTAGTAAGGCAAGAAAAGGAATTAAGTAAGAAAAGAGGAGATCAAATCATTCACGTTCATACCCTGAGAATAAGAGAGTGTGTTATTCCATGAGTGTAAGTTGACATGCCACTCAGGCCTTATGAATACTTAATATAGGAACATATTCCATTTGTTGCTTAGTCTCTCCAATATCATGGAAAGCCCTACTGCAAGCCAGTACATCATAATGAAGAAAGCAGATACATCCCTCTCTGTTCTAAGGATATTTATATGCCAATGAAGAAGGAACAAAAAGAGACAGGGTATTACATCAACATTACAGAGAAAGGGACACATTTGACAAGAGTGTTTATCAAAGACTCCCTCTAATGGAGGAACTTGGCCAAGTCCAAGTTCGGTGTCCAAGCAGCATACCAGTACCAGGACAACATGGTAGAGGTGTAAGGCAATCTTCTGTACGCCCAGAGGCAGGTATAGGAGTCCAGCACCAGTTAGGTGTCACAGGGGAGCAGTGTTGAAGAAAATTCCAGGCCTCTTTTTCTGCTGCTCTCCTCACTATCCCCAGCACACTCTCCTCATCTCAGGCCTCTGTCTGTACCAGTACTCAGAGAATGTCTGTGAGTCCCTGCACTTTGTTGGCCTGGAGCGGGTGATGGCCCACATGAAGATCAGCCTGTCTGGCTTGGACTTGGAGCATCACTTCCACAATCTACTGGTTTAGCTGGAGCATTGGGAGCCCACTGAAATAGTGGCAGAGGGAGAAGAGGATTGGGGATGACAGATGTGAGTATTCAAGTGGAAGACAGCCTGGGCCACACTAGGAGGAGGGTATCCAGAGTCTGACCAATCCACTGGGAGGACTTTGTCTGGAAAGACCTCCTGGTGATAGAGTTACTGGCTGTCAGTTCTCCAAAACGCAGAGCAATGCTTTAGTACTAACTCTACAAGGGCTCTAGAGGTGAAGCCAGCTTCATCATCATTTCCAGCAAGAAAACTAGAGCTGGAGTCAACTGAAGACCTGGAGTCAGTACCAGTTCAACCACCAGCTCCCGAGAGAGATCCAGATCCATTACTGATAGCTGGGCTTCCACTTCAAATTGAAGCCAGTGCATTTCAAGATAGAACCATACCCAGCATCTGGTCTAGCACTAGCTATGGTTCTAGAGACAGCTTCAGTGCCAGAAAAACAGATTCCTCCAGAAATGCACAGATATTCTGTTGCAGCAAAGCAATTGGAGGATGCATTGAGCTCGTATTGTCTGGGACAAGTCTCAAAGTAATTCTGTAATGACAATGCTTTGTGTGTTGATATATACTTGCTAAAACTGGATGGATAGACTTTTAGTATCTTTGATATTCTTGTGTGCAATTATAAAATGGTATTTAAAACATAGCCATTCAGAATAACCAAGTTATGAAAGCAACCTGGACCATCAGTAGATGACTGAAAAAGAAAATGTAGTATATATCCACAAAGGAGTTTTACACAATCATAAAGAATGACATTATATTATTTGTAGGAAAATGAGTGGAACTGGAGAACATCATGCTAAGTTAAATGAACCAGACTCAGATAGCTAAGTCTCGTGTGTTCTCACTCATAAGCAGAAGTCAGAGAGAAAGAAAGAAAGAAAATGGACCTCATGAAAATAGAAGTGAGACCAGTAGAGTAGAGAAAAGGGATCACAAACACATAGTCCATAGAAATGCATGTAATGATATTTTTTGATTCTGTATTTTGTTATATGGTTGAAATCTCATTTTTCCTTTAGTGACTACATTTCTTTAATTAATCTATGATGTAACATATATTTTCTCTCCAAAGTTCCTTATATAAATACTATAACTTGTTGAACTTACTTTTCCAATTTTTCCTGCTATTAACTTGTGTCTCCAATGGGATGTGCACAAAACATCTCAGAGTATAAATCTAACATCAAAATTCATAGTACACAATCACACACATTATCAACTGGAATCACAGTGTCATATTGTCTGTCTTTTAAAAGTGATTAAGATTTCCAGTTATACAAACACTTGTCAGCAAAGAGCACACACAAACTTAATTTTTTCCAATGTCTTGGTACAAATTGAATCTTATAAAGGTTTTATCTTTCTCTGATTATTATTGAAATTGACCACCTTTAATGTCAATTAGTCAATTTTATTCCTTTCTCTGAAGTCTCCAAATCTTTTCTATTTTTCAATTCTTCTTATGTCTTCCTATTTAAACACATTTTACTATTAATTTGTGAGTTATTACAGGAGGCAATATCTGAATAGGGCACAGAAGGAAAGGAGAGATTTGGTATAGAAGAAGATATAGATGAAGATCTTCTAAGAAATGGTGTCTGGTACCTGGGGAAATAGTATAGCCATTGCTTAGGCCAAAGAAATCCTTTTTCCTTATACTAAACAACCAACTGAGAATCTCACAGTCATAATCTTTGGTGTGTGTGTGTGTGTGTGTGTGTGTGTGTGTGTGTGTGGTGCTGGGAATTGAATTCAGGACCTGTGTGTGCTTGGTAAGTACTTTTCCAAAGAACTACATCTCCAATCTGTGAACTATTTCTTTTTTCACTCCATGCATTCAAGGACAGGAGCTGCCAAAGAAGTTTTCTGGTTTAAGGAAGAAGTTTTTTTAACCCTCAAATTCTAGGAAAACAGGCTGGTTGATTGGATAGGCAATGTCATTGAGGAAACACATGATCAATAATGATCTAGAGGACAATGATGGTCTAGTGTTGGACATTCCTGAAGTCCAACTATCTTCCAGGATTTCTCTCATCCAATACAAGTTCCAAGTATAGATTGAATTTAGTATTTAAAAACCAAGTAATACTTACAAATATTTGCACATCATCACGTTGAAAAATGAGCATGTACAACTCACTTTCTAATAAGCATTGAAGAAATGGAGCTAGATATGTATGTAAGCAATTTGATATCAGTTTTATAAGGGGTTCAGTGTACACAGCACATTCAAATGTGTTCTTTTAATGCTTTTGTAAGGAACTTGCACCTTTGGAATGAGAACTCCATTGCCTTTGGGAAACCGAATGAGATTTATAGGAATTGCATTTCATTCTCATGTTTAATAAAGATGATGAGACTGAAGAACCTTCGCTCTTTCTTTCAGAGACTAGGGGAATAAAATGTGTTTCTGGTGTTCTTTAAGTAGCATGGCATTAGAAGCAAAAGTCTCTGGGTATCATGCTCACCCTCCAGTTTGGCTTACTATAGACTCTGAATCACACTTTCCCCAATGACAAATGAGAAGGCAAAACGTTTTGTGAACCACCAAGTTCCTGATGGCTGCCTATTGGCTGTCATCATTATTCTTTTGAGGATGAACTCTTTATGGCTGCCTCAACTAGTAGTTCTCCCAAAGGAACCAAAGGCAGTGAGGCAATTAACTCTGGTGTATCTCTAATTTGGATCTGGGGATGATAGGACTTCCCCCTGGGTCCTGTCCTCTGTTTGTACCTTAGAATCCACACCAGTTTCCCAGGAGCTGTAAGCAAATGTTACTCAATATACTAATCTGTTTTAAGTGAAATGATAAGTATTGCGCCTGTCACAAATATGTTGAATTACTTATAAAAACCACCTGTTTCACTCTATTTTATGATTCCTATAGAGAAATTCACAAACCTTCCCATGGCTGGTAGCTGAAGGTATCTGTGCTCATCATCTAAGGGGTAAGTCAGAGCAGGAGTAGAATTTACATTCAGTAGTTTGATTGCATTTGTTTTCACGAGTGTGGGCAGTGTTTGCTTCTGATCCCATGACTCCACTACTCACTACATTAGAGTATGATAGTAATTTAGCTTCATTTCAGTACTTATCCAAATTTTGGGAGTTTAGGGAAAAAAGAAAACTCAATGTGGAATTATTTCCCAAACCTTATTCTCTTATTTCTGAAAAGAATTTAGAAAAATATTTGTCCCTTAGTGTTTCTTTAACTCCCAATAAGTTAAATCTTTGATATCCTTCATGAACTCATGGAATTCTCAAGTTTGAACCAGGTCTGATTTTGGTTTGTCCAAAATATGTTGTGTTTATTCCCAGAGGACAAATAATGTCTTTTTTTTTTTTTAACAATCCATTACTAGCCCATTCATGTGGTGAAAAGCTGGAGCTATTCAACTTAAAATGCACCTAGTGACTGTTCTAAAGACTTATGTAATAATCACAATTACTTCTAACTGTTTCCCATTTTCATCTCTTTTTCATGTCTAGTAAATGAAAAGAATACCATGGGGAGGGATAACCAGAGTGCTGTGTCTGAGTTCCTGCTCCTGGGACTCCCCATCCAGCCAGAGCAGCAAGGCATGTACTACGCCTTGTTCCTCATCATGTACCTGACCACGGTGCTGGGGAACCTGCTCATCATCCTGCTCATCAGGCTGGACGCTCACCTCCACACCCCCATGTACTTCTTCCTCAGCCACTTGGCTTTCACAGACATCTCTTTCTCCTCAGTCACAGCTCCAAAGATGCTCATGAACATGGTGATGCAGACTCAATCCATCTCATATGCTGGGTGCATTTGCCAGGAATTTTTTTTCTTATTATTTGGGGGTATTGACAGCTTCCTTCTGACCTCAATGGCCTATGACAGGTATGTGGCCATCTGTCACCCCCTCCAGTATTCCAGAATCATGAGTCAGAGTCTCTGTTTCCTGCTAGTGATTGTGTCCTGGGTCTTATCGTTTGCCAGTGCCCTTGTGCACACCCTCCTCCTAGTCCGTCTCTCTATCTGTGGAGAGAATACTCTGGCTCACTTCTTCTGTGAACTCTCTGTCTTACTTAAGCTGTCCAGCTCAGACACCACCATCAATCAGCTGGCTATTTTCATTGGAGGATCAGTAGCCATTGCCCTGCCATTCGTATGCATTCTGGTCTCCTATGGCCACATTGGGGCCACTGTCATGAGAAGTGCCTCAATCAAGGGACTCTGCAAAGCTTTGTCTACATGTGGTTCCCACCTCTCTGTGGTTTCTCTGTACTATGGAGCAATTATTGGACTCTACTTTTTCCCTTCATCCAATAATACTAATGACAAGGATGTCATTGTATCTCTGGTGTACAGTCAGCTCACACCCATGCTGAATCCCTTCATCTACAGTCTGAGGAATCAGGATATGAAAGGAGCTCTGAGAAACATCCTCAGTAGAGGAACATTTTCACTGTGATGGACAGTGTCCTCCCTATTGCCAGTGTGAGTCTTT
The DNA here is from genome assembly GCA_004027875.1 of Aplodontia rufa. Lineage (NCBI taxonomy): Eukaryota > Metazoa > Chordata > Mammalia > Rodentia > Aplodontiidae > Aplodontia > Aplodontia rufa. The sequence continues at coordinate 11,442 of PVKS010032482.1, read as the reverse complement.
CTCAGTTCCACACATGTATCTTGTCTGAATTGTGCTTTCTTAGCAATTTCTTTTACTTTTTTGACAGTACTGGGGATTAAATCCAGGACCTTGCACATGCTAGGCAAGCATTCTGCCCCTGAGTTACATTCTTATACCTGTTTCTTAGTGATTCTTGACACGACACTCTTTATTTAGTTGTACTTCATGGTAGATAAACAGTTTTTTCTGTGCTTAGCTGTCTTGTTAATCTTGAAAATCTTTTAGCAAACATACCTCCACAACTGTTGTTCCTAACGTCTTCTTATTAATAATTCTAATTAAATATATTTGAAAATTTTATAGTCACTTCTTTTTCTTTCCCCCATCCCCTTTGGATATTTTATAATCTTTTGTGATAGACTTTTTTCTATTCTGAAGATAATTAAATTTTTTCTTCTGGTAGATTCTTTTTTACTTTTGTTCTCATTTTGTAATACTTTGAATTTATTTTTCTTTGCTTAATAAGAAATGTAGTTTTACCTTCATAATTTCTTTTCTGTTTATTTATTCATCTTAATTTACACCTAGAAATTATGCATATTCATATTGCGCAATGTGAGGTTTTGGTACATGTATACTTTGTGTCATGTTCAATTGATGGTGAAACTACTTATTTCCTTAATTTTCTTTTTTTGTTGTTGTGAAATACTCAAAAGACCTTTTTATACCTTTCTTGAAATACATAGTGTGTTATCATTACTTCTGGTCAGCATACTGTGCACCAGAAGAACTTTATCCTACTGTCTAATTTAGGACCCATTGACCAATCCCCACTTCCATCCCTGTTGGTAATTTCTTAATGTTTTTTCATTTTTTACTTGTTTTTTTTTATTGTGATGATAATCAAAGAGAGTGGCCCTTGTCACAAATTTAAGTATCATGGGTGTCTGTAAAAGGCCAGCCCAATGGTCCAATTTGAATGGGTACAGACTCAAGTGGTAAACATAAAGCAGATTGCAGTCCTCCAGGCCCTACAGGGGTCATGTGGCAGTGAGCACAGGGTTTTGAAAGTCTTCCAGATGGTGATGTGACTGTAGAAGATGGGCCCATTGCAGTAAGGGGGTTTAGCCTTTCTGGGTGTGGACTAGAGAATGGTTGGGCAGGATGTCAGTAAGTATAAGCAACCTGCAGTGATTTCAAGCAGATTGTAATTTAGTTTAATCTAACTATATTTTCTTAAAAATGCAGTTTTCTATGTTTCCATCAGAAATGGCCAAGTTTTGTCTTTAATCCTTGAGAAACTGCCTCTGCACCAGGCAAAGGTAATTAACTTCATTGCTCTAAGCTGATTACCATAACAGATTTTTGGTCTTCCTTTAACTCTAGTACTTGGTATAAAGGAGAATATTCACATTTAAGATGTGTAGTAACTAACCATGTGCCATGAAGTTGCCTATGTTTAGTTGAAGTATTTATAAACTGTGAGAGAAGTCATATCCTGAGAACTATGAGCCACATGAATGTTTTTCAAACACAAGCAATGTTTTAATCATTTTACTGGAAATTTACTCTAAATTTTAAGAAAATATTGAAAAATCACATAAGTAACATACCTAAAATGTACACTTTAGCTGTATATTCGTGTATGCATTTATGCATTCTTCACATGTGAGATATAATTTTATTTTAGATCTTTGTAACAGAAATATTCATTTAAAATCTGTATATTTAAACAATAAAAAACTAACAATATTATAGAAGCCCCTTAATTCCCTCCTCAACTGTATTTTCTTTCCTCTTGGAGATATTTTTTAAGAGAGAGAGTGAGAGAGAAAGAAAGAACCAAGTTTATTTTTCCATCTGGCCTTTATTTCTCCATCACTTACTTTGTATGTGGTGCTAGAGCTTGAATCCGGGTCCTTGTGCATTCCAGGCAAGCACTTGAGCTGCTGAGCCACTGCTCTAACCCCCTTTCAGTTATGCATTTGCTTCACTATTGTTAGTATTCACTTATTACTCATTAGAGTTTTACCACTTCTGCAGTGATCCATAAATTTTATCTCTTGGTGTGCATATAAATGAAAGAAGATTGTATGTGTTCTGCTACATTTGACTTTTGTTGTCTTATCTTGTCTTTGTGAAATCCTTCAACATATTTTCATCCACTCTGAAGCTACAGCAAACTTATCTGCTCTATTTTCATGGTCATTTTGTTTTTGCATTCAGCATTTTGCTATTATGAATTATATGAATACAAATTTTTAGTGCATGCATCCAGTGTACAAAGAGAGAGATTCTGTAAATTGTGTACATGAGAAATATTCAATTGTAGGGCATACATGTATCCTACTTACCTATCTCTAGTTTATTTATTTGATTTGTACATTATAATTATACATAATATTGGGGTTCATTTTGCCATAATCATACAAACACGGAATGTAATTAGCTCCACTTCACTCCACAGTACTTTCCCTTTTCCTCCCCTCCTCCCTCCTGCTTTTCTCCTTCTTCTACTCTGCTGGTCTTCCTTCTTCATTAATAGTTTTCTAAATCAGTGATTTTATATATATATATATAAATTATATAGATATAAAATCTATATTATATTATATATATTACAGTATATGTATTATATATAAAAGTGAAATTCACTGTGGCATATCATATATGTACATAATGTGGTTTGATCAATTTCATTCCACCGTATCTCTCTTTTCCCATTCCTCTTTCTTCCCTTTCTGCCCACTCCCTCTGCTTGCTGACCTCCCGTCTATTTTCAGGGGATTCCCCCACTCACCTTTTCCCACTTATTTGGTCTGGTTTCCACATATGAGAAAACACATTCAACCCCCGACTTTGTGAATCTGACTTATTTCACTTAGCATGATTTTCTCCATTTCCACTTAGTCACCCGAAAATGTCATAATTTCATTCCTTATGGCTGAGTAAAACTACATTGCTCTTATATAGCACATTTTATTTATCCATTCATCTGTCAACAGCCACCTGTGCTGGTTCCACAACTTGGCTATTGTGAGTTGTCCTGCTGTAGACATTGATGTGACTGTATCACTATGGTATGATTTTACTTCTGAATAAATACGAATGAATGGGAGCAATGGGTCATATGGTGGTTCTATTCCCAGTTTTTTTTTCTGAGGAATCTGGATACTTCTTCCCAGAGTAGTTGTATGAATTTACAATCTCACCAACACTGTATGATTGTTCTTTCATCTGATACCTGATAAAGGAGCCAAAAGCATATGTTAGATGAAAGATAGCGGTTTTTTTGGTAAATAATTTCACATTTTTTATTAGTTCAGAATGTTCTTACATATTGAAGAGATTCATCTCTACACATTCATATGTGCATGCATAATGACAAAGTAACTTGAGCCCAATCCTTGTCTAGTATCTCCCCCACTTCACCCACTCCCCACTCCTTGTCTCCAATGCAATTCCCCCTTATTACATATATAAATATCCATATACATGTGCATTAATTTTTGAATTTTCAAGTTTTAAATGTTTCCATAACTATTATTTGGCTTTTATGGGGAGTCAAGTGTACCATAGAGAATTAATAACTCCCTTTGTCCCTCCCTCTCCACCCTCCCTCTCTGTTTTTCCTGCCCTCTTCCACCCCACTCTCTTCATAACTACAGTTTCCCCAGATTATGTGATACTTCAAATTTGTTGTGTCCAGTAAATAAACATGTCTAACTTTCACTGTATCCTTAGTTTTACTCTAGTTTATGCAAATAAGAGAAAACATTTGACCCTGAAGTCTCTGGGTTTAGCTTATTTTGCTTAGCATGATTTTTTCCCATTTCCATCCATCTACCTGCAAAAGCAATGATATCATTGTTTCTAATAGCTAAGTAGAACTCCATTGTATATATACACCAGTTTTTTTGATCCATTTATCCAGTGAGGGGCATCTGGGTTAATTCCATAATTTAGCTATTGTAAATTGAGCTGCTATAAACATTGATGTAGCTGTGTCTATGTAACATGCTAATTCTAGCTCTTCTTTTTAGACATGTGGGTAAAACTGGATATTCATATGTAGAAGAATGAAACTAGATCCCTATATTTTACCTGGCATAAAAGTAAACTCCAAGAGAATCAAAGACCTAGGAATTAGACCAGAAACTTTGCAACTGCTAGAAGAAAGCATAACCTCCACATTCCTACACATTGGCACAGGCACCAACTTTATTACAAGACCCCTAAAGCTCAAGAAATAACACCAAATATCAGTAAGTGGGGCTGCATAAAATTAAAAAGTTTCTGTACAACAAAGAAAGCAAATAGGAGCATGAAGAGAGACTCTACAGAATGGGAGACAATCTTTGCAGTTCCTCCAACAGGCAATTAATATCCAAAACATATGAAGAACCAAAAATTCTTAACACTACCTAAGGAAATAATCAACTACTAAGTGGCCGAAAGAACTAAACAAATATATTTCCAAAGTGACTAGACAAATGACTAACAAATATATGAAAAAAATGTTCAATAGTTTTAGCAATCAGGGAAATACAAATAAAAACGGCAGAGAAATTGTATCTTGATCTAGTCAGAATGGCAATCACTGCTATATTCTACTACAAAATTGCTATACTATTAAGCCAGTCTAAAAAGGCTGCACAGTGTGTGACCTCAAATATGTGACATCTGGGAAAATGCAAAACTATATAAATAATAAAGTGATAAGTGTTTACTAAGTGTTTGATGTAGGGGAAGGAGGATTGAATGGATTTATAAGGCAGAAAGTTTATTACATATGATGCTTTTAACTTTGGATACCTGTCACTATGCCTTACTCAAAACTCACCAACCAGTCAACAAAACAAATAAAAAACAAGTGAAAGAGATTGTTCATAATCAAGGGCTGTATATGAAATAAGCAGACAGCATCATTTGGAATGAGGAAGTGCTGAAATCATTTTCTCTACAATCAGGTGGAAAGCAAATCTGACCACACTTGCTTGTATTCAATAAAGTATTAGAGGTCTTAAATCAGAAAGGCAAGAAAAGGAATTAAAAGGCATCTAAATTGGAAAGAAAGAGGTCAAATTATCCATAATTGCAGACAACAAGATCTTCTACGCAGAAAACCTTAAGGTTCTATTTAAAAGCTTTTAGAGCTGATAAACCATTTCATAAGGCTGTAGGATACAAAATTAGGACAAAAAGATCACTATTATATACCAAGAACAAAACTGAGAAAGAAATCATGAAAGATCCCATTCACAAAAGTGAAAAAAAGCAAAATAAAATAGCTAGGAACAAAACTAACTATGGCAGCAAATGATCACTATAATGAAAACTAGAAAACACTGATGAAGACTCAGGAAATAGAAGGACAATCCACGTTCATGGGTTGGAAGAATTCATATTGTCAAAATGACCATTCTACCCAAAGCAATTAGCAAAGTCAGTGAAATTCTTATCAAAATGCCAATTGTAAACTTCATAGAAATAGAAAATAACTTTCCTAAAATTTTACTAGCCAAAGTAACCTGGAAGAAAAAAGGACCAAGTGAACGCATCACAATACTTGACTTCAAAACATACTACAAAGTTATTATAACCACAATGTCATGGTGCAGGTAAGAAAACAGGCACACAGACCAATGGGACAGAATAGACGATCAAGAAATAAAACCAAGAGAAGCAACTTTTCCAAAGCCTAGATCTGGCTGACCTCAGTGGAGTGGCATCCTTCAATATCTTCTAGATCCCAGCAGTTATAGTGAACAAGATTCTTGTGAATCTACCTGGAACTTCAGTCCTGTGGGCCCAGCTGCACATGTGGCTAGAGTAGACTCTGAACTTGCCCTGTACTAGAATAGTGGAAACGAGACTATGAGGCCCACTCTTGGCACTCAGAAAATAAGGTAGCACATTTATCAAAACCTTAATTAGACATGCCACTCAGGCCTTGTGAGTATTTACCACAGGAGCAGAATCCACTTGTTTCTTAATCCCTATAATATTCATGGAGACTTCCTGCAAGCCAGTATATCTGATAGCAGATACAACCCTCCCTACCCCACCTCCTGTTCTCAAGGTATTTATATATGAGTGAAGAAGGAACAAGAAGAGATAGGAATTCTCTGTCAACCTTACAGACAAAAGGACAAACTGGTCAGGTTATTTATCAGTTTCCCTCCAGTAGTGACACTGCCAGCCCAAGCTTTATTGGCTTAGAGCAAGTGGTGCCTACATGTAGATCAACCTGTCTGACTTGGATCCAGATCACCACTTCCACCATCTCCTGGACCTGCTGGAGCAAGTAGAGCCCCTAAAGCTGTACCAGAAGGCAAGAAAGACTGGAAGTGATGCATGTGAGTCTGTAAGGAGAGGATGGACTGGGTCACACTAAGATAAGGCTACAGATTCTAGGGTTAGACCAGGTGTAAAGCATGGCCTCAAACAATTATGTGGGATGACTTTATCTGGTAAGACTACACAGATATGGAATTTTTGATAGTGGTCTCTCCAAAACTCAGAGCAAGTCTCCAGTGCCAGCTCTATAACCAGTTCTTGAGATAGGGCCAGCTTCATTGGCAGCCTCAGAATTAGCACCACAGCTATAATCAACCACAGAGCTGGAGTCACTATCAATTTACCATCAGCTCCCTAGACAGATCCAGATCCAGATTCATTATTGACAGGTAGACTTCTGCTTCAAGTTGAAGCCCACATGTTTCAAGCTAGAATTGGGTCTAGCACAGCTATGGAGCTAGAGACTCCTCAGTGAAATTTCTAGGTTCAGTGGCAGAAGTACAAACACCTGCAGAAACACATTAACACGTTGTTAACCAAAGCCATTAGAGGTTGCTCCTTGGTTATATTGTCTGGGAAGGGGCTCAAAGGAACCAAATTATAATAGGTATAAATATTCATACATCTTCACTTTGAATAAAAGCACATGCTATCCATTGTCTTTTCAAATGTTTTTAGTGCATTATAGCTATGCATAATAGTGGGGATCATTTTGACAAAATCATGCATGAATGAAATACCCTTTCAGTCCTCAGTACTTTCTCTTCCCCTCCCTTCCTCCATTCCCCTGTTACCCTTCTTCTACTCTACTGGTCTTCCTTCTATTTATGCTTTTATTTTTTATTTATTGTTTTTTAATTGTTGCTTTATAGTATATATAAAAGTAAATTCACTGTGGTATATTCACATTGTTCATAGCATAATTCACTCAATTTCATTCTGCAGTTCCTCCCTTTGCCATCCTTCCTCCCTCTCCATCAACTCCCTTCCTCTACTCCATTGCCTTTCTATTTTCATGTGACACCCTCACCTTTTCTCTGACTTATTTCACTCTAGATTCTGCAAATGAGAGATAACATCTGACCTTTGACTTTCTGAGTCTGACTTATTTCACTTATCATGTTGCTCTCCATTTCTATTCATTTAGCAGCAGTTGCTATAATTTCATTTTTCTTTATGGTTAAGTAATACTCCATTGTGTACATATATCACATTTTATTTGTCCATTCATCTATTGAAGGACTTCTGGGCAGGTTCCATAACTTGGCTATTGTGAATTGCGCTGGTATAAACATTAATATGACTGTACCACTGTAGTAGGCTGATTTCAGTTCTCTTGAACAAAAGAATGAGATATCTGGGTCATATGATGGTTCCATTTCTAGTCTTTCTTTTTTTTTTAAGAGAAAAGGACAGTGATAAAAAGAGACAGAGAGAATCAATTTTTATTGAGTTTTTCACATGGCTTTTGTTGCTCTGACACTTAGTTGTGTACGTGGGTGCTGGGGTTTGAACCTGCATACTTGTGCATGCCGGGCAAGCACCATAACCACTGAACCACCACTCCAGCCCCCCATACCTTGTCTTTTTTTTAATTGAGAAATTTATTTGTTGAACAATCAATAATACAAATTTTAACAAAATAATATATAATGTATATAGATTCTGAAAATTGGATTTACTCCCAAGAGTGACCCCCCGCAATTACCCACTCTTATCCCTCCCTTCCCCTTCCCCAAGCATCTCTAAAAAAAGTATTAGGTTGTGTAACATTATATGATATCTGGATTTAACACCTGATATTAGATCACTTCTCTTAACCGCCAGGGTCTAGTTCCAGCCTACACAGATGAGTGAAGACATTCGACCCTTGGTTTTCTGGGTTATGCTGATTTTACTCAGCATTATTTCTTCCATAGCCATCCATTTACCTTCAAAGGCTGCAATATCATTGTTTCTAATTGCTGTGTAAAATTCCATGGTATATATGTACCAGAGCTTTTGGATCCATTCATCTAGTGAGGGACATCTGGGTTGTTTCCATGATTTAGCTATTGTAAATTGAGCTTCTATGAACATAGATATTGCTGTGTCACTATAATGTGCTGATTCTAAATCCCCTGGAAAGATACCCAGGAGTGGAATAGCCTGATCATATGGTGGTCTCATCCCTAATTTTTTGAGGATTCTCCACACTGCTTTCCAAAGGGGCTGTACCAGTCTGCAGCTCCACCAACAGTGTGTTAGTGTGCCTGTCTCTCTACAGCCCCTCCAGCATCTATTACTGTTTATTTTCTTCATTTTTGCCATTCTGACTAGCGTGAGGTGATATCTTAATGTAGTTTTCATCTGCATTTCTCTGATTATGAGTGATTTAGAGCACTTTCTCATGTATTCATTGGCTTGATCAATGTCTTCTGTTGAGAAGTTTCTATTTAGCTCTTTGGCCCATTTATTGATTGGGTTGTTTGTGTTTTTGTAGTTGAGGTTTTTGACCATTCCTAGTCTTTTAAGGAGTCTCTGTATTGCTTTCCAAAGTGGTTCCATTAATTTGCAGTCCCACCAACACCATGTGAGTGTGCCTTTCCTCCCATATCCTCACCAGCATTTACTATTATTTTTATTCTTGATGATTACTATTCTAACCAGGGTGATACAAAACTACTAAGAATCAAGGAAATGGAACTTGAGATATATGGAATGGATTTGAGATCAGTTTGTAAGGGGTTCAGTGGACACCATACAGTGAATGGTTTTTTCATGGTAATGTGAGAAATATATCAATAGAATACCAATTCCATTGCTTTGGGACAGCTGAATGAGATTTATAGACATTCTTCTGTTTCCACATCCCATGAAGATGATGAGATGTAGTACCCTAACTCTTTTGTTCAGAGTAAGAGTATTAAAGAATTTCTGTTATTCTTGAAATAGCATGGGGTTAGAAGCAAGATTTTGGGTGTATACCCAACTTCCAGTTTGGTTTATTATAGAGTCTGCATCACACTTTCCCCAAGGTCAGCTGAAAATGCAAAAAGTTTTGTGAACTACTAAGTTCCTAACAGCTCCCTGTTGATTATTATCATCAATCCTCTAAGGAGGAATTCTCTATGGCTGCCTCAACTAGTAGTTCTTCTCCCAAGGGAACCAAAGGCATTGAAACAATTATGTCTCATTTATCTCTAATTTGGAGTTGGGGATGGGAGGCTTTCCCGTGGGTACTCTTCATGGTTAGTAAAATTGAACTCACACCAATTTCCCAGGAGTTTTGAGTAAACGTTTATCAATGTATCTATCCTAGTTCATTCCGAACTGATAAGTACTCTGCCAATCACAATGGAACTTTGAATGCCTTAGAAACTCCACCTGTTTTGCTGTATTTCCAGCCTCCCAGAAAAAAATGGAAGAACATTCCCAAGGCTTGTAGCTGAAGGTATCATTGCTCATCATCTAAGGTCCCAACTCAGAGCATAATACAACTTCACTACCAATAGTATCATTGTGTGTGTGTGTGTGTGTGTGTGTGTGTGTGTGTGTGTCTGTGTCCAGTGTTTGCCTCTTCTCTCAAGAATCTACAGTTATCATGGTACAGTATGACAGAAAGCTCTGTGTAGTATAATTTATCTTCACCTGATTATCAATCCAAATTTTGAGAAGGAAAAACCAAATATCCATGTAGAAATATTTTCTCAAACAAATTCTCTAATTTTTGAGAAAATAATGGGAAAAATTCTTCCCTTGTGTATCTGTTTTTTTAAGAGAGAGTGAAAGAATCCATTTTTAAAAATTTTTTCACACTTATTTGTGTATGTGGTGCTGGAGTTTTAACCTACATTGAGTCTTTTATTTTTTATTAAGGACTTGAGTTGTTGTACAAACATAAATGCCTAAAAAGTAACAATATGAAATGCATTTGATCCTAATCCAGAGTCACCTCCGCATTGCCCACAATACAGTACCTTGATTCTTTTATATTCCCCCATAAGAGTTATAAATGTCTATCTATGTAGATATTCACAATTTTATATACATATATACATATATATACACATATATGATTATGAATTTTCCAGAAATAAATGATTGAATAAGTATATTTGGCTTCTCTGGGGGAGTAAAGACTATTACATTGTTGATTGTCTCCCTAGGTCTCACAGTATCTTCCCTCCCTCTCTCTTCTCCTCCCACTCTCCCCTCCCTCCTCCCTCACCCACATATCTATAATTCCCCTAGATTAAGTGTTGTTATGCCTTTAGTAGGTTTGGGTTTTGTAATAGTCTCCACAAATAAGGGAAAATATCAGACCCTTGAATCTCTGGGTTTGGCTAACTTTTTTTTAGCATGATTTTGTCCATTGCCATCCATTTAACTTCAAAGACCATAATATCATTATTTCTAATAGCTAAGTAGAACTCTTTTGTGTGTGCGTATATATATGTATATACATATATACACACACTTGTGTTTTTGGATCCATTCATCCAGTGAGAAGCATCTGGGTTGATTCCATTGTTTGGCTATTGTAAATTGAGCTACTACGAACATTGATTTTGCTGTGTTGCCATAATGTGCTGATCAATTCTAGCACTTCTGGGAAAACACCCAGAAAAGGGATAGCTGGTTCATATGGAGGATCCATCCATAATAATTATATATGTATATATATATATATATATACTTTTTTTTACATAATGATGGTGGGATTGTCACATATTCCTAGATGCACACAAATCATCAATACAATTTGTTCAATATCTCCCCCACAACCCTCTACCTCCCTCCTCCTGTCCCCTGATCCCTTGCCTTTGTTCCTAAAAAACCCAAATACATAGCCTAGCAATGGTAAATTGTGCTGCAATGAACATCGAAACAACCCCAGTGTCCCTCACAGGAAGAATGGATCCAAAAACTGTGGTACATTTATACCATGGAATATTACACAGCAATTAGAAACAATGACCTTGCAGCCTTCGAGGGTAAACGGATGGTTATGGAAGAGATCATGTTGAGTAAAATCAGCTTAACCCAGAGATCTAAGGGTCGATTGTCTCCACTCATAGGTGGAGGTGGGGACTAGACCCTGGACAGTGAGAAAGATGGTCTAGTAACATGAGTTAAATCCAGATAAGATGTAATGCTTTACAATCTAATACTTTTTTTAGAGTTATAATGGGAAGGGGA
>PVKS010032481.1:0-22512 GCA_004027875.1 Aplodontia rufa | reverse complement strand
AGAACCAAACCCCGTGGGGCCGGGAAACTTGTCCCCGAGCAGCCCCGACTGCGCTCCGTGGTTCGGCGGAGGGAACGGCTCCCGCTTTCGTAGTGCGCGTCCGCGGGGCCTTGGGGGGCAGCCCGACGAAGGGGAGACCCAAACGCAGCACCCGCTTCCATCAGCCAAGATGGAGGGAGCTGCGGGCTGGGCTCCTGCCCGCCCGAGGGCCCGAGCTGGCCCGGGGCGTCTTTCTGCACCCGGTCGCCGCGCGGCAGCCCGGGCGTTGGCCCTCCCAGACCGCCACCGTCTCCTAGTCCGCAAGGGTGGATGGAGGCCCCGCTCCTCCCCCGCGCTCCCTCGCTGCTGCCCACCCAGGCCCCCGGGAGGCCCGCGGTGTGCAGACGGCACCGCGTGGCCCTGGAGGGTGGTCCCGCACGAGGCGCTCCTCTTTTGTTCCTCATCCACACCTACGTCTCCAGTGGACGTCGTGGTGTTGATTTCCAAGACTCCACCTAAGGATGGAATTGATGCGTCTCGCCCTGGCGGTTCTTTTTGGGATTACAACTGATGGTGGTTGGATACTTCCCCACCCAAGTGGATGGGTGCATTAGACCTCTCAATTTCAAACTTGTGTGACACCTCTGCCGGTTTTCGAGTAGACAAGGCGTTAGAATAAAAAGCTCTACGGAATCTTGAACTTGGAGTTTTTAGTGATGTTAGTCATCCATAAAAGACTCTAAATGGGGTTGGGGATTTAGCTCTGTGGCAGAGCGCTTGCCTAGCACCCGCAAGGCGCCAGCCCTGAAAAACAAAAACAAAAAAACCATAAAAGACTCCAAAAGCTAATTGTAAACTCTAATAGACATTATTTACAGAGGATAATCTGGTAGAAATTGAGATTCAGTCATTATCTGTAAAAATCCTTCCTCCTGAGACTCAATGCTATAACTCTCATTAGTTGAAAAATATCTATAGTTTATATTTGAGCTACATTTCAAAAAGTATCACTCATTTTTTTTGCAGGATCATAATTGCAAAATTTCTGTTTTCAATACAAGAAGATATCCTGGGAGATTTTATATAATCCAGTACCGTTCATTGACCTGCTTACTATCACTGTTGTCGCAACAGAAATGTCCTCTTACTAAATGTGAGCTACATTGTAATAATTCAGTGAAAACTTAAATCATTTTCTGCTACTATGTGCTACTACCACGTTCGAACTCCCCTGCTTGAGTTTATAGTTAGAAACGCTAAACAAGAATACTTCCAAATAAACAATGTATTAGGTTTCAATGATAGATTGGTTTGCCACATGCTGTTAAGTTGGAAGAAGCCTTATACTGCCACCAATTCTCTGGCATTGCTGTTTTACTTTATTAGCAAACATTACAGTAAAGCTGCTTCGCTTTTTTGTTCATTCAGGTCTTTTTGTTCATGAAATTAAACTGTTCACTGGTTTACAGGCATGTCATCAGTGAGAATCTTAGTTTAGAGTTTAGAACCAGGGAGGAAAAATATGTTTCTATGTCATAATTTTTAATTAAATTCTATTTTACATAAAAGTACTCAAAAATAAATATTTGAATATTCATAACAGCATCACTCATAACTTTGAAAAGGTAGAAACAACCCAAATATCCAATACTGATGCATGGATAAACAAAATATGGTATGTCCATACAGTGGAATATTATTCAGTCATAAAAAAGAATGCTGCTGCAGGATGTAGTGGCACACTCCTGTAATCCCAGCAACTCTGGAAGTTGAGGCAGGAGAATCAAAAATTGAAAACCAGCAACTTAATAAGCCCTTATATATAAAGGGCTGGAGATGTGGCTCAGTGATTGAGCACCCCTGGCTTCAAACCCAGATACACCCCCCCAGAAAAAGGAATAGTTCATAAATGCTCCAACATGGGTAAACCTTGAAGACATTATGCTAAATGAAATAAACTGGACCAGAAGAGCACGTATTTTTTATTTTATTTAATGTGAAGAATGCAGAATAGGCAAATCTATAGAAACAGAAAGGTTAGTAGTTGTCCAAGGCTAGAGATGTGGAGAGAGGGGCATGATAGCTAAAAGTTATGGTATTTATGGGGAGATTAAAATGTTCTAAAATTGGCTGAAGTGATAGTTGCACAACTCTGAATGCAGAAACTGTTGAACTGTACACCTTGAATGAATCAGTTTCCCTGTATTGTTTGTGAATTACATCTTCATAGATATATAACTAAAAATGTGTATGTGGGAACTGGAGAGGTGGCTCAGTGGTTATGGCATTTGCCTACCTTGTGCAAGGATGAGGGTTCAAACCCCAGCACCATGTACACAACTGAGTGTCGGAACAACAAAAGTCACATAAAAAACTAATTAAAATTGATTCTTTCTCTCACAATGACCCTTTCTCCTTATACACACACACACAAAAAAAACTGTGTGTCTTTGTTTATGGCGTTTATGAAATTATTCTGTACGAAGCACAAAACCATTCTAAGCATTTTAAATAGGAAACATGGTGGCTGGAGCGGTGGCTCAGCGGTTACTGCGCTTGGCTGGCTTGCGCAAGTACTCGAGTTCAAACCCCAGCACCACGTATGCCACGAAGTCTCAGAGCAAGAAAAGCCACATGAAAAACTAAGTAAAACTATTTCTCTGTCTCACTGTCCTTCTCTCTAAAAAAAAATAAATAAATAAACAAATAAATACAAAACATGAGGAAAATACTCAAGCAGAAAATTTATATTTCAAATACTTTCTGGCCACTCAAAACCTCAGAAAGTTAGGCACAGTCGAGCACACCTATACCTTCCTGCAACTTAGGAGTCAGGCAGGAGGATCTCAAGTTTGAGGCTAGCCTGGGTAATTTAATGAAGCTCTATCAGAATATTAAAAAATTAAAGGGCTGGGGAATGTAACTCAGAACAGCTCTGGGTTCAATCCCCAGCACCACCACCATTCCCAAAAAAGGTCAAAGTTTCTTTCTCTCTGAGACTTTGAAAAGTTACCTTCTCTCTCAGACTTTTTCCTCAGTTGTAAAATAAAAGAATACAGAATTGTAAAGACTAAACAACTTCTGTGAAAGTGAAATGAAAATAATTGCATTTTTAAATTATGAACTCACCATTGAGATATGACATAACAAGTGATTCTGGGCAGAGATTGCCCAAGTCTGAATTTTTCCATCACCCACAAATAAGTGATTTTATACATGTTAACCTCTAATTCTCAGTTTCATCATGTGTAAAATATCTATAGTAATTCCTCAAGTTTTCAGAGAGCTTCAGTGAGCATACACATATCAAACTTGCACATTGCACTTGGTAGACTTCAATAAATGTAAGTTATTTTCATTATTCATAACTGACTCAGTGGAATATTAGAAAAAAAGTTTTGGTACCAAGGATTGAACCCAAAGATACTTAACCACTGAGCCACATCCCCAATTCTTTTTACTTTTTCTTTTTTTGAGGCAAGGTCGTGCTAAGTTGTTTAGGGCCTGGCTAAATTGCTGAGGCTGGTCTTGAACTTGGGATCCTCCTATTTCAGCTTCCCAAGCCACTGGGATTACAGGCATGCAAAATCACCCCCAGCTACAAAGATTCTTTATGTTAGGTTATGAAGACCAAAGTGATAAATCTACCATCAATACTATACTAGTGCATAATCCAAATAATAATAAGTTCAATAAACAGATCTAGTAGACTTGGAAGAAATGTACTTCAAATCAAAGTTCTTTCTTTTCTTTTTTTGGAAAAGACCTTAGTGTAATCTACCTCATCTTGTAAATATGGATACTAGGAGACTAAAAAAGTTCAAATCAAATGTTTAGACTGAGGATTAGAAAGCTAAAGTAGAGAGACCAGCATTTTAAATTTATCATTGAAAAGAAAGAAAATAATATTTTAATCATCATAGCTCTGAGGAAAATTTTCTAGGCAAGGAGACTGTACCTGACTATTATATAAAAGTAGTACCTGGGTACTATTGGGTATATAATAATTTTAAATGAATGTTATTTTAGCATGTTTGACATTTACTGATTTGTTTATACTGAATGATATTATAGCAATCAAAAGTCAAAATTTTGACTGTTGCAGAAAAAGAATGAAATCCTGATAAATGAGTGAATTGTGCAATTTTATTTAACAAACTGCATGTATAATGCAATATGCCATGAATTAGCTTGCATAACTATCCTCTTAACAACTCAAAATAGTTAATGTTATTTGTTCCGTTTTCACGACTAAGGAAACAAGCAAAGAAAAGTCAAGGATCTTGACCAAGGACACATAGTAAACAAATGATTAAGAGGGTGCTATGGGGGCTGGAGCAGTGGCTCAGCGGCTATGACCCTTGCCTGTTCAAACCCCAGGAGCACGTACACAACAAAGTGTCAGAGGAATGAAAGTTACATTAAAAAACTAAATAAAAATTGCTTCTCGGGGCTGGAGCAGTGGGTCAGCAGTTACGGCACTTGCCTTGCATGCGTGAGTACGCAGGTTCAAACCCCAGCACCCACGTACACAATGAAGTGTCTGAGCAACAAGAGTCCATGAAAAACTAAATAAAATTTATTCTGTCTTTTTCTCTCTCTCTCTCACTGCTGCTCTCTCTTTTAAAAAAAAAATTGCTTCTCTCTCTCGCTGTCCCCTTTCTTTAAAAAAAATGTTTTTTTAATTTTTAAAAAAGAGGATGCTATGGTTTGGATATGATTTGTCCCCCAAAGGTTCATGGGCTAGAAGTCTGGTTCCCACTATGATGTTGTCAAGGTGATAGATCCTTTAAGAGGTGGTGCCTGGTGAAAAATAATTAGGTCATGGGGCTCTACCTTCATGAACAGATTATTGCTAGTCTCTAGGAATGGATTAGCCCTCTCAATAGTCAGTTGTTACAAAGTAAGCCCACGTATTTGCTTCCTCCCTTCTGTGTGAGGCTGGTTCCCTTTCCTTTTCTTTGTGCCATATTCCACAGTAGTCAGAGCATGCCATATTGTTTGGACCCCACAGCCACCAGAATCATCACTCAAATAAAACTCTTTATTTTATGTTACCCAACCTCAGGTATTTTGACATAGCAACACAAAATGGACTAAGACAAGAGGAATTATGGATCTAGGATTCTTAGCTCTAGAGAGCGTCAGTGAGAGAGAGAGAGATAATTTTATGTAGATTTTCATGCTCTGAGACTTCATTGTGTACATGGTGCTGGGGTTTAGCACCATAACCACTGAGCCACTGCTCCAGCCCTGAAAAAATTTTTAATTTAATAAGAAAAATGTGGGCTGTAGCGGTGCTCAACAGTTACAGCGCTTGCCTTGCAAGTGCAAGGACGTGGGTTCAAACCCCAGCACCACGTGTCAGAGCAACAAAAGCTGCATGAAAAACTATAGAAAAATTGATTCTCTCTCTTTCTCACTGTCCCTCTCTCTTTAAAAAAAGGGAAAGAGGGAGAGAGAGAAAGAAAAGAAAAGAGGTGGGATTCCTTTAAAACAGAAGGAAGAAGAATGGAGTAGGGGGGCAAGAAGGAGGGAGAGGATAAAGGGAAAAGTGGAATGAAAGTGACCTAACTCTCCTATGCACATGTATGAATACGCATCAGTGAATTTCACCATTATGTATATGCACAAGACATGAATTAAAAAAAACAAGCTCCAAGCAGAAAGATCAGCAGAGGGAAGGAAACATGAGGAGGGAGGGGAGGACAGAAAGGGAAAGTACTGGGCACTGAATTAGAGCAAATTATATTCCATGCTTTTATAATTATAATCAAAGTGGATCCAAATGTTATATATAACTGCAAAGAAGCAATAAAATAGAAGATTTAAGTTGCAGTTCCTCCTAAATATATGAAATTCCTTCCTAACAACATGCTTTGTGCTTCGTGAAATTGTAAGGCAACTGCCATGACTTGAGTGTAAACCCCAAAAGTCCATGTGTTAATTCCTCAGTGTGGCAGTTGTGGAAGGTGTTGGGGTCTTGGGAACAGAACTCTCACGAATGTACAAACACCTTCCTCATGGAGTGAGTGCATACTCTCACAGAAGTGGATTAGCTCCCAGAAGATTGTTATAAAACAAGGCTGCCCCTCACATTTTTTTCTTTGGTGCATTGCAGTTTTACATAATGAAGGGATTTGTTGTTACACATTCATACGTGCACATGTTATTACAATGTAATTTGGTCCCATTCCTTCCCCTTAACTTCCTGCCCCCTTGTCCCTGGTCTCTTAACTCCACTGATCCCTGTCCTCTGCTTACATAAATACATATATATGATTTTTTGTATTTTACAGTTTTTTTGTTTTTGTTTTAAGAGAGAGGGACAGTGAGAGAGAGGAAATAATTTTTTATTTAGTTTTTCACATGACTTTCATTGCTCTGAACTTAGTTGTGTACGTGGGTGCTGGGGTTTGAACCTCTGTACTTGCGCATGCTAGGCAAGCACCATAACCACTGAGCCACCACTCCAGCCACAGCTCCAGCCCTGGTATTTTACATTTTTAAATATATGCATAGGTACTACTCAGCATCTCAGAGGTGCAAAGTATACCATACAATATTTATAAGCCCCTTTTTCCCTCCCCATCTTCCCCCTGTCCCTTCTCTACTTCTCCATATAGCTAGACTTCCCTCAAATCATATGTTACTCTGAATTTAATGGGTCTATTATATAAACTTGACTTTCTCTCACCCTTTCTTTTGTTTTACTCTGGCTTCCACATATGAGAGAAAACATTTGACCTTTGAGTTTCTGAGCAAGGCTAATTTCATTTAGCATAATATTCTCCATTTCCATCCATTTACCAGCAAATGTCATAATTTCATTCTTTTTTATTAAGAGAGAGAGAGAGAAGGAGGGAGAGAGAGAGAAAGAGAGAATCAATTTTATTTACTTTTTCATGTGGCCTTTTAGTTGTATATATGGTACTGAGATTTGCGCCTGGGTCCTCTTGCATGCCAGGCAAGTGCTCCGGCTGCAATTTCATTCCTTTTAATAGCTGAGTATAACTCCATTGTAAATATATACCACAGTTTCTTGATCCATTCATCCAGTGATGGACATCTAGATAGATTCCATAATTCAGCTACTGGGATAGCTGGGTCATACAGTGGTTTCATCCCTAATTTTTTTTAAGAGAGAAGGACAGTGAGAGAGAGAGAGAGACAGAGAGAATCAATTTTTATTGAGTTTTTCACATGGCTTTCGATGCTCTGACACTTAGTTGTGTACGTGGGTGCTGGGATTTGAACCTGTGTACTTGCACATGCCAGGCAAGTGCTGTAACCACCGAGCCACTGCTCCAGCCCCCATCCCTAATTTTTTGAGAAGTCTCCATGGTGCTTTCCAGAGTAGTTTTACTAGTCTTCAATACCACCAACAATTTACAAGAGTACCTTTCTCCCCACAATCTCTCCAAAATCTGTTGTTGTTTGTATTCTTCAGCTTTGCCATTCTAACTGGAGTGAGGTCAAATCTTAATGTAGTTTTTTTTTTTTTTTAAAGAGAGAGGGACAGTGACAGAGAGAAGAGTGTGCGTCCATTTTTACTTAGTTTTTCATGTGGCCTAGCATTTCTCCAGCATTTCTTTGTGTTTGCGGTGCTGGGATACAAACCTGGCACATGCCAGGCAAGCACCATAACTGCTGAGCCACCACTCCAGTCCCCTTAATGTAGTTTTGATTTACATTTTGCTGATTGCTAGAGATGTTGAACACTTTTTCATATATTTATTGCCCTTTTGTATTTCTTCGGTTGAGAAGTTTCTGTTTAGTTCTTTTGCCCATTTATTGATTGTTGACTGTGGTTTTGATATTCAGTGTTTTGAGTTCTTCGTATATTCTGGATATTAGTTCACTGTTGGAGGAGTAGCTGGCCATGATTTTCTCTCATTCTGTAGGCTCTCTCTTCATGTCCTTAACTAATTCCTCAGCTGTGCAGAAGCATTTTGCTTAACAGCATCCCACTTATTTTTTCTTGGTTTTAATTCTTGCACTATGGGAGTCTTGTAAAGGAAGTCAATACCAGTTCCAATATGGTAGAGTGTTGATCCTATTTTTTTCTTCTAACAGTTGTAAGGTATCTGGTTTAATTCCTATGTTGTCCTTGAATCATTTCAATTTTACTTTTGTGCAGGGTGAGAGAAAAGGATTTAATTTCATTTTTCTGCATATCGCTGTCCAGTTATTCCAGCACTATTTGTTGAAAAAAACTGTCTTTCCTCCAAGATATATTTTTGCCCCTGTTGTCAAAAATCAGATGGCTATAGATTTGTGGATTTGTCTCTGTGTCTTCTACTCTATTCCATTGGTCTTCATGTGTGTTTTGGTGCCAGTACCATGCTGTTTTTGTTACTACAGCTCTGCAGCATAGTTTCAGGTCAGGTATTGTGGTACCTCCTGCTTCTTTTTGTTTGTTTGTTTGTTTTTTCTTATTCTGGTCTCTTATTCTTCCTAACAAATCTCAGAATTTATTTTTCTATATCTGTGAAGATTGTCATTTGTATCATTTTTTTTTTTTAAGAGAGAGGGACGGGGGCTGGAGTGGTGGCTTGGTGGTTACGGTGCTTGCCTGGCATGCGCAAGAACACCCCAACACCCACGTACACAACTAAGTGTCAGAGCAACAAAAGCCATGTGAAAAACTCAATAAAAATTGATTCTCTCTCTCTCTCTCTCACTGTCCTTCTCTCTTAAAAAAAGAAAGAAAGAAGAGAGAGAGAGAGATACAATTTTATTTAGTTTTGCGTGTGGCCCTCGTTGTTCTGAGACTTTGCTCTGTACGTGGTACTGGGGTTTGAACTTAAGTACTCGCGCATGCAAGGCAAGCACTGCAACGACTGAGCCACCGCTCCAGCCCCTCATTTGTATCTTGATGGGGATTGTATTGATCCTGGAAAGCATTTTTGGCAGAATGGCCATTTTAACTACATTTATTCTGCCTGTCGGAGAACATGGGATGTGTTTCCATCTTCTCAGATCTTCTTCAATTCTTTTTAAAAAGTTCTATACTGGGCTGGAGTGATGGCTCAGCGGTTTCGGCGCTTGCCTGGCAAGCACGAGGACGCAGGTTCAAACCCCAGCACCATGTACACAACTAAGTGTTGGAGCAACTAAGGCAATGTGAAAAACTAAAGTCGTTTCTCTCTTTAAAAAAAAAAAGAAAAAGTTCTATACTTTTTATTGTAAAGTTCTTTTATTCCCTTCGTCAGATTAATTACCAAGTTTTATTGTTTTCTATTTTTGTTTGTTTATTTGTTTGGTTGTTTTTTAGAGGTTATTGTGAATGGGATGGATTTCCTGATTTCTTCTCCCTCATTTTTTTTCATTTTCATGTGCACCTACTGGCCCTTCTCCCTTCTGCTATGAGTTGAAGCAGCAGGTGGTGCTCATCAGAAGCCAAGCAGATGCATCTACCCTATCTTGGATTCCCCAGTTTTCTGAACTGTGAGCCAAAAGAAGCCTTCCTTTATACAAAGTCTCTAATATCATGTTAATAACGACAGGACAGACTAAGACAGAAGCTGATTAGCAATGCTTCTGGAAAAATAACATAGAAGTTAGAAGAATGTGCAAGGTTGAAGGTTGCACTGGTTCCACCACTTATTTCCACTGTGATTGTCTCAGCTTTTCGCTGCCACAACAGAATACCTGAGACAGGGCAATTTATAAAAAAGAAAATTTTAAGCCAGTCACAGTGGCATATACCTGTACTCCCAGCAACTCAGGAGACTGGGACAGGAGGATCACAAATTCAAGGCCCACCTCAGCAATTTAGCAAGACTCTCAGCAACTTAGTGAGACCCCAAACAGACTGAGGACACAGCTCAATGCTAAAGCTGCTCTGCGAGTACCAAAAAAGCTCCTCCCCAGTACCAAAAAAGAAGAGGAAAAGAGAAAGGGGGCCTGGAGTGGTGGCTCTGCAGTTTCAGCGCTTGCCTGGCTTACGTGAGGATGTGGGTTCGAACCCCAGCACCATGTACACAAGGAAGTGTCAGATCAATGAAAGCCACATGAAAAACTAAATAAAATTGATTCTCTCTCTCTCTCTCTCTCTCTCTTTAAAAAAAGAGAGGGAGGGGTTGGGGATTTAGCTCAGTGGCAGAGCGCTTGCCTAGCATGCCCAAGGTCCCAAGTTCCATCCTCAGCCCCGAAAAAAAAAAAGAGAGGGAAAGAGAAGGGGAAGGAGAAATTCTTATTGCCTCACAATTCAGGAGATTGGGAAGTCCAGTATCAAGGTGTCAGCACCTGATAAAGGACTTCATGTTGAGCAATAACATTGTGGAAGGTATCTCATGCCTAAGACACAAAAAGAAAGACCAAGAAAGAGAGCAAGAAAAGACAAACCCACTCCTGAAATAATGAGCCCTCTCCCACTATCATGGTAATCATCAATTCATCAGGGTCACCTGATGACCTAAACACCTCTTAAAGGTGCAATCTCTTAGTATCATCACAATAGCAATTAAATTTGTTGAAATGCCTCTCTCTCTTTTTTTTTTTTAAGAGAGAGGGAGAGTGAGAGAGAGAAGCAATTCTTTTTTTTTTTTTAGAATAGCTCATAGATAAAGAGGTTTATTCTCATAAGATATTTAATAGCATATTAAGTAGTGTACATGCAAGATGTTTATCATTATATTATTCTAAAAATTGGGGAAAACTCAAAATATCCAGCAATAAGATTTTTAAATGATACAATGTGTACCAATTAAGAGAAAGGCATATTCCAATTATACAATGATCAAACATTGAAGAAATATATTTGGATGAAATGGTCAAGTTATTACATGGCAAGGATATTAATTAGAGAAGCAATTTTTTAAATTTAGTTTTTCATGTGGCTTTCGTTGCTCCGACACTCAGTTGTGCACATGGTGCTGGGGTTTGAACTCATGTACTTGCACACGCTGGGCAAGCTCTGTAACCACTGAGCACAGCCCCACAACAGCAATTAAATTTGAACATTAGTGTTGAAGGGGACACACACTCAAACCATAGCAATAATTCTAGACCTTTTGGAGCTTGAGTTTCTTCTTCAGGAAAATGAGAGACTTGTATACTCTATTCCACTGAGGGAAAGTCCCCCTTTTCTCTCCTTCTGTTTTCAGCTCTTGGGATCCCAAAAACACAGTCCTTTTTCACTCTTCTGTTTTATTACAAATATTCCCTATCTCTGCTCCCCTGAGGCTGTATTATTGAGGAATAAAAAATGTTCATTACTATATTCTTTTTTTTTTTAAGAGAGATGGGCTTTGAGAGAGAGAGAAAGAGAGAAACAATTTTTATTTAGTTTTTTATGTGGCTTTCGTTGCTCCGAAACTGTTGTGTATGTGGTGCTGGGGTTTGAACTCGTGTACTCGCACATGCCAGGCAAGCTCCGTAACCACCAAGCCACCACTCCAGCCCTCTAAGCAATATTTTTTTCGGGGGGGGGGGAGGTATTAGGTATTTTAACCCAGGAGGGCTTTACCACTGAGCCACATTCCCAACCTCCCAACCCTTTGTACTTTTTTATTTTGAGACAGGGTCTTGTTAAATTGCTCAAGGCCTCGCCAAGTTGCTGAGGCTGGCTTCGAACTTGTGATCCTCCTGCTTCAGCCTCCCAAACTGCTGGGATTACAGGCGTGTGTCACCAGGACCAGTTCTCTTAGTGAATTTCAACAATTCAGTACAACAGTAGTCACCACATTGTAATGCAAATCTATTTAATTTATTCCTCTTATACAACGGAAATCTTGTATTCTTTGATCAATCTTTCCCCATCACCCAAACACCACCTCATCTACCGGTAACCACTGTCCTACTGTCATCATCAATGAGTTCAACTTTAGATTCAACACGGAAGCAGGATCATGCACATTTATCTTTGTGTATCACCTTATTTCATTTCACATAAATTCATCCAGTTTTCATAAAGACAGGATATTCTTTTTTAAGCCTGAGTAGTATTCCACATTTTCTTTATTGATGGACATTTAGTGTAATTTTTTATCTTGGCTACTCTGAATAATTCTATAATTCTGCATATTTGGGTACAATTATTTCTTTTCTTTTTTAAGAGAGAGAGGGACAGTGATAGAGAAAGAGAGAATCAACTTTAGTTTGTCATGTGGCCTTCATTATTCTGTCACTTTGTTGTGTACGTGGTGCCGGGGTTCGAACCCAAGTCCTTGTGCCTGCCGGGCAAGTGCTGTAACTGCTGAGCCACGGCTCCAGACCCTGGATATTTCTTAACATACTGATTTCACTTCCTTTGGATGCGTACCCAGCAGTGGGATTGCTGTATCATATGGTAGGTCTATCTTTAGTTTCTGAGGCACTTGCATACTGTTTCCCATAACGCCTGTACTGATTTACATTCCCAAAAACAGTGTGCGTGTTTTCCTTTCACCCTTCCCAGCATGTTTTATCTTTTTAATCGTAGCCATTCTAACAGGTGTGGAGAGGTGCTATCTCACTGTGTTTTGATGTGCATTTCCTTGATGGACAGAGATAGGGAGCTGTTGGATATTTGTTTATCTATTTTGGAAAACTATTCAATCCCGCTAGCCATTTTTATAGGATTGTTGGATTTCTTGATATTCAATCCCTTGAGTTCTTTACATATTTTGAATATTAACTCATACCAGATGTATGGTTTGCAAATGTTTACTCCTGTTCTGTAGGTGGTCTCATCCCTCTATGGATTATCTCCAAGGTGTAGAAGAGTTTTAGTTTAATGTAATCCCATTTCTTTATTTTCACTTTTGTAGCCTGTGCTTTCATTTTTCTTATTTTATCTCTCAGGCAGCAGAGCCAAGTGTGATCTAAGCTTTAGAAGTACTCACTGGAGGACTGAAGCAAATTTTAAAAGAGAAAATATATTAGGCTACTTCTGAGGCCCTTTCCAGAAATAAAAATTTACTATCTTGTAAAACAATAAGCTGGAAATAGTTATTTTAAGGATAATATTGCCCTACTGTTAGCTTTCTGTCACTGTGACAAAATACTTGAGATAAATCAACTTATAAATAGGATGGGGTTTTTTTTGTTTTTTTTGTTTTTTTGTTTTGTTTTGTTTTGTTTTTTTGCTCATGGTTTCAAAGACTTCCGACCATGATCAGTTGGCTCCATTTTTTTAGGCCTGGTGGTGGGGCAGAATATTATGGATGCGGGGGACATGGCAGAGCAAAGCTGCTCATCCCATAGCAACCAAGAAGCAAAGAAAGAGAGCAAGGGGACAGGATCCCAATATCCCCTTTCATGGGTATACCTACAGTGATCTTTCTTCCACTATGTCTACCTCCTAAAAGTTCTGTCACCTCTCAAAAGTGCCATAGGCTGTGACAGACTTTAGCATAAGGGCTTTGGGCAGTGGCTCCTGCCTGTTATATCTTCGACTCAGGAGGCTGTGGCAGGAAGACCCCAAGTTCAAAGCCAGCCTCAGCAATTGAGCAAGGGCCTAAGCAACTTAGCAAGATTCTGTCTCAAAGTAACAAATAAAAAAAACAGGCTTAGGATTGGCCAATAGGGTCAATCCTTGGTACACCACCCCCAAAAACACACACCCCCCCAAAAAAGGATCAAAATAAAAAGTTATACAATATAATATAAATTTTTAGCAGATAACCCTGGGCATTTTGTTGGGAATGGTTGCTGGTTAGCAAGAGGTTTTAAGTGAAAAAGGAATATTAATATAATATAACTAATGTAAATTTTTTTAAAAAAGAAAGGGATAGTGATAGAGACAGAGAAAGAGAGGAACAACTTTATTTAGTTTTTCACATGGCCTGCATTGCTCCAACACTTAATTGTGTATGTGGTGCTGGGATTTGAACCCGGGTCCTCTTGCTTGCCAGGCAAGCGCCGAAACAGCTGAGCCAGCGCTCCAGCCTCACTAATACAAATTTTAAGAGATAACCCCGAACATTTTTCTGGGAATGGGTAGTAAGAGAAGACTTTGGAAAGCTATTGAGAAAGTACCTGTGTTGAAAGCCTCCTATCCAGTGGTGGCAACGGAAGTGAGAGAAAGAGTTTGGGTTTAAGGATGGAAGGACTTGGGGTATAGAACACTCCATAGAAGGCATTTTTAAAATGCAGAAGCTGGTTTAAAATTCAGACACAGAAAACTTTCTGATGTTAAATGTTAGCAAGTACAAGAAAAGATGAGAAACTTAACAAAAGATGGAAGGTGAATGTGAAGGCCAAGATCCAGGATAACGAAGCCATCCCCCCTGACCAGCAGAGGCTCATCTTTGCAGGCAAGCAGCTGGAAGATTGGCCACACTCTTTCTGATCACAACATCCAGAAAGAGTCCACCCTGCACCTGGTCCTGCGCCTGAGGGGTTAATTCTTCTGTCTGCACTCAGGGTGTGCAGTGATGGCACTGTGCTGCACTATAGCCATTTCCCCCAATTTAAGTTTAGAAATTACCAGTTCAGGGGCTGGAGTGGTGGTTCGGTGGTTTCGCGCTTGCCTGGCAAGCACAAGGACCCGGGTTCGAACCCCAGCACCACGTACACAACTGAGTGTTGGAGCAACGAAGGCCATGTGAAAAACTAAATAAAGTTGTTTCTCTCTTTCTGTCTCTCTCACTGTCCCTCTCTCTTAAAAAAAAAAATTAAAAAAAATAAAATAAAGTTGATTCTCTTTCTCTCGCTCTCTGTGCCTCTCTCTAAAAATAAATTAATTAATTAATTTAAAAAAAACCTACATAGTTACCTTTTTATAACATTACTAAATAACCTTCGAAGGGAATTTCTCCTTCTCAATTTTGTTTTTGTTTTTTGTTTTGGTTTTTTTGCTTATTTTTATTTTTATTTTTTCAAAATATGGACATGGAAGAAAATGGGAAGCTGATTCCCTTGAAGAAAAAAGAGAGAACAGAAAGTAATTCTCAGCGGAAAGTAAATTCCCCTAATCCTCCAACCTTCCAGTCTGCTTCTCCAAAGGCCACCACTAGACCACTATTGCCAGTTCCTTCTAAGTCTTTCCAGAAAGATTCTCCTATGTAAAGCATATATTATTTTCCTGTCATTTCTTTCCATTCAACAATCTACCTGAAATCTATATCAACATGTACAGACACATTCCATTCTTTTTCTTTTTTTTTTTTTCTTCTAGGGATGAGGACTGAACTTGGGGCCTTGAGCATGCTAGGCAAGTGCTCTGCCACTGAGCTAAAAAATCCCCAACCTCATCCCATTCTTTTTCAAGACTATAGAATAATTAATTATTCTATAAGTATGCATGATTGTGTCTATCTCCATGTAATTTTTTTTTAAAGGATACTGGGATTGAACTCAAGTACACTGTACCACCCAGCTACATCCCCAGTCTGTTTTGTCTTTTGAGGCAGGAACTCACTAAGTTGCTGAGTGTTGGCTCAAATTTGCAATCTTCCTTCCTGAGCCTTCCAAGTACCTGGGATTACAGATATATGCCACCATGCCCAGCCCAATTGAATTATTATTTGGTTAAACACTCACTCATTGACAGTCAGATTATACACCATTAGTCATTTCATCATCTTCTGGGGTTGGGGATTTAGCTCAGTGGCAGAGCGCTTGCCTAGCATGCGAAAGGCCCCGAGTTCGGTCCTCAGCCCTGAAAAAAAAAAGAAAAACAAAAACAACAAAAATTCATCATCTTCTCCTTAATATCCAATTCAAATAGTAGGAAGTATGGGACAGGTAAGGTGTGATTATTTGTCATCACTCATCATAAGGATCATGATTGATACTCCTATTAACAAAAGATTAGGTTAGCAAAAGCAAAGAACCAATTTGTTTAATTGAAGTTTTATATGAAACAAGAGCCTTCAGAAAGTAACACCCAAGTGGGGCATGTTGGTGCATGCCAGTAAGCCCAGCAGCTCGGGAGGCTGAGGCAAGAAGAGCGCAAGTTCGAACTCAGCTTCAGCAACTTAGTGAGACCCTGTCAAATAATAAATAAAAAGGAATGGGGATGTAGGTTAGTGGTTAAGCAGACTTGGGTTCAATCCCCAGTACAAAAGAAAAAAGAAAAAAAAAAGAGAGAGAGAAACGCCCATGAACCTTTGGAATGCAGGAAACACCCATAAACCATTGAAATACTAAATGAACAACCCAGCCCACATCCTTGGCCCGCATCTTTCCCTATAAAAAAAAAAAAATAGCATGATTTGAGGGAAGTGCATAAGCATTAGAAAAACTGGTAAAAAAAAAAAAAAATCCTTGGGGCTGGAGCGGTGGCTCAGCAGTTTTGGCGCTTGCCTGGCAAGCACGAGGACCCAGGTTCAAACCCCAGCACCACGCACACAACTGAGTGTTGGAGCAACTAAGGCCATGTGAAAAACTAAATAACGTTGTTTCTCTCTTTCTCTGTCTCTCTCACTGTCCCTCTCTCTTAAAAAAAAAAAAAATCCTTAATTCTGTCCTGACTCCACCTCTAGTCCAGCCTCTTAACTGCTGTCCCCCTACACCCAAGCAAGGGGTCACATCTCCCTCTCCAGATGGCCCACATTCTCCTGTCTGTGTTCCTGCTTTCCTGAATAGATCTCTGTGCCTCTGGCACATCCTTCATTTCATTTCTGCAAAATTTGCAAGAACTCCACTCATCCTGATTTGAGGTCCCCCTCTCTGGGAACACCTCAAACCTCCTCACAAAGACCAAGAGAAACTGTCCATTTTTATGTCAAATTCAGTGAAGAATGGACAACTGCGTAGAACTGCAATTGGACAAAAGGATATAATATAATGGTAATAGAATGAAGTGGGGAACCTAGCCAGGCCTGTCTATTCAGATTCTTCCAGACTTCTTGGTGTAACATACCTTCCTCCCAGGTACGGAATAAGGGTCTTCTGACCTATTTCAAAAAAAGTGGGTCAGGCTAGCCCGGCGGTTACGGCACTTGCCTGGCATGCGTGAGTATGTGAGTTCGAACCCCAGCACCACGTACACAATGAAGTCTTAGAGCAACGAAAGCCACATGAAAAACTAAATAAAATTGTTTCTCTCTTTCTCTTTAAAAAAAAAAAAAAGTGGGTCAGAATTTCTTTATGGCCAGTTCCTACACAAAAATTCAAGGAAAGATTGGAGTAATATTGCTAGGTTTTATGGCTTGCATTAAGGGAACAAGTTCTAGATTCTTTGACTCACCTTAAAGAAGAGGAATTCTAGTTTCTATAGCTTGAACTATGGAGAAAGAGGGGTAAGAAATAGGAGAAGATCCGAGAGATGTTGCTTCTGAGACTCTCCCAATGTCCCTTAGTTTAAAGTCTTATCATCCACCGTGCTTTACTTGAACTATGACTTTCTGTGCCCCTACAGAGGTCATTTATACATTAACTGTTGCCTTCTAAAATCCAAGTATACAAAACTTTACCTTTCTAAAATGATTTTTTTTTCAGGGCTGAGGATGGAACTCAGGGCCTTGCGGGCCTTGTGTGTGCTAGGCAAGCGCTCTGCCACTGAGCTAAATCCCCAACCCCTCTAAAATGATTTTATCTTGAGCAAAAGGCAAGTTTTGGTTCCTAAGTACCTGACTCTGTGGTGTCTGTTCTTGTTTCGTTCCTACTGTTTTAAATATTTAGAGTCATTCCAGACATGAAAAAAGAATTAGCGTGGGGCTGGAGCGGTGGCTCAGTGGTTTCGGTGTTTGCCTGGCAAGCAAGAGGACCCGGGTTCAAACCCCAGCACCACATACACAACTAAGTGTTGGAGCAACGAAGGCCATGTGAAAAAATAAATAAAGTTGTTTCTCTCTTTCTCTGTCTCTCTCACTGTCCCTCTCTCTAAAAAAAAAAAAAAAAAAGAAAGAAAAGAAAGAAAAGAATTATCGGGATTGAGGATTTAGCTCAGTGGCAGAGTGCTTGCCTAGCATGTGCAAGGCCCCAAGTTTGGTCCTCAGCCCTAAAAATAAAAAAAAATTTTTAAAAATTTAAAGAATTAGCTAAGAAAGACCTGTGTGTACGTGGCTGTCTGACAACCTCCATGTGCCTGGAGAATGGATTCCCATGTTCTTTTTTTATGATCTCAAATAGTCCACAAATTGGTCCACCAATCCATCCTCATCTCACCTCCGGTTCCCCTCAAACAGACTACACTCTGCAAACATCAGATGACTTACTCACTGTACCCCAACCTCTTTTTCCATTTTTTTTTTATACCAGGGTTTGGACCCAGGGGTGCTAAACCACTAAGCCACATCCCTGGCCCTTTTTATTTTGAGACAGGATCTCACGAAGTTACTTAGGTCCTCACTAAATTACTGAGGCTGGCCTTGAACTTGTGATCCTCCTGCCTCAGTCTCCCAAGCAGCTGGGATTATAGATGTGTGTCACTGTGCCCAGCTTCTCTGTTCCCTTTTTTTTTTTTTTTTTTTTTTTTAAAGAGAGAGGGACAGTGAGAGACAGAGAAAGAGAGAAACAACTTTATCTAGTTTTTCACATGGCCTTAGTTGCTCCAACCCTTAGTTGTGTGCGTGGTGCTGGGGTTTGAACCCAGGTCCTCGTGCTTGCCAGGCAAGCGCTGAAACCACTGAGCCACCACTCCAGCCCTTTATATGGCTTTCAACGCTTCAAGACTTCGTTGTGTACGTGATTGTTGGGCTTTTAACTCGAGGAGCCCAGCAAGCTCTGTAACCACCAAGCCACCGCTCCAGCCCCAGTGAATTCTTCTTTAATATTTATCTATTTATTTAGTGGTACTGGGGATTGAACGCAGGGGTGCTTTACCACTGAGCTACAAGACAGGCCTTTTTATATTTTTATTTTTGAGACAGAGTCTTGCTAAACACCCCAGGCTGGCCTTGAACTTGGGATGTCCTTGCCTCAACTTCCTGAGTTGCTATAGGATTATAGGTGTGTACCACCACACCCAGCTGAATTTTAGAAAAGAAAACAAACGAAGGGGAACTCATTATTCTAAAATTGCTCTCGTCCCTTACCCTGGGGTTTATGTACCTGAGAGTGAAGTTTTCTGCCTTAAAGTTTAAGTAGTTCACAAGACTGAGTGTGAGGCAAGTGTTTACTAGTGTAAGGAAAGAGCACCAAGACAAGGTCTGTTTGAAAGGGAACAGAGAAGGGGCTGGAGCAGTGGCTCAGCGGTTTGGGTGCTTGCCTGGCAAGCATGAGGACCCAGGTTCAAACCCCAGCACCACGCACACAACTAAGGGTTGGAGCAACTAAGGCCATGTGAAAAACTAAATAAAGTTGTTTCTCTCTTTCTCTGTCTCTCTCACTGTCCCTCTCTCTTTAAAGAAAAAAAGGAAGAATTAAATGAATAAATAAACAAATGAAGGTGATGTACCTGAGACTCAAGGTGAAGCTGCCCCTTAACACCTAGCCTTCTTCAATTTTTATTTTATTCATCCACTTCAAAACAGGATTCTCACCCTTGATTCTTCCCTAAGGCAAGGCATCTCCCAAGGAAAAAAAACTTTTAGGATGTCCATAAAAAAAAAAATTTGAAACGGTGGTTTAAATTTGAATGTAAATGAATGACTCTGATGACTGGGTAACACATTCTTTGGCATGATGAATAGGTTTTGATTATTGTCGACAAAATTGAATAAAGATCTAACTGTAGTGCCAACTGGCCCTTAAAATAATTTCAGACCAATTATTTAGGCCAAATGTAAAACAAACACATTCATGGTATTATGGGTTTAATTGTCTCCCCCAACACACAGACACACACACACACACATTGAAATCCTATTTCTCACTACTTTAGAATATGATCTTATTTGGAAATATGATTTTCACAAAAGTAATCAATTTTAGCCAGATATAGCGGTGCATGCTTGTAATCCCAGCAACTTGGAGGCTGAGGCAGGAGGATCCTAAATTCCAGACTATCCTCAGCAACTTGGTGAGACCCTGTCTCAAAAAAAAAGGCTGGATATGTAGATCAGTGGTTAAGCCCCCCTGGGTCAATCCCTGGTAAGGATGCCCCCCGCCCCCCCAAAAAAAAAACCCAGAAGTGATCAAGCTTAAAAATAGGTCGAGAGCCAGAAAATGTGGTCCACATCTGTAATCCCAGGGATTCCAGAGGCTTGGGCAGAAAATTGCAATTCAAGGCATTAACAACTTAGCAAGACCCCTATCTCTTTTTGTTGGTTTTTTGTTTTTGTTTTTGTTTTTTAAGAAACAGGGGACAGTGAGAGAGAGAGAGAGACAGAGAGAATCAATTTTTATTTAGTTTTTCACATGGCCTTCGTCTTCGTTGCTCTGAGACTTCGTTGTGTACGTGGTGCTGGGGTTCGAACTCATGTACTTGTGCATGTCAGGCAAGCGCCGTAACCGCTGAGCCTCCGCTCCAGCCTGACCCCTATCTCAAAATTAAAAAAAAAAAAAAATATATATATATATATATATATATTTTTTTTTTAAAGGCTAGGATGTAGCTCAGAGGTAGAACCCTCCTGGGTTCAACCCTCAGTACTGAAATAAGTAAATAAATTAATTAATAAAGTTATGAGAGTGAGCCCTACCTACTCCATATGACAGGTGTCTATGAAATGGAAAATTTGCACACAGAGACAGACACACAGAGCAGACATCTGAGAAACAAAGGTAAGAGTTGCCCAAGTGATGGGAATGATGTATCTAAAAGCCAAGGAGCACCAAGGATTCCAACAAACACTAAAAGCCGGGAGAGACAAGGAAGAATTCACCCTGGAGGCTGCCAACAGGATCGGGATCGTAGCATAGTTCACACCTTGGTTTCAGACATGCAGCCTCCAGAACTGTAAGATAATAACCGGTGGTGTTTATTTATTTATTTATTTTAAAGAGAGAAGGACAGTGAGAGAGAGAGAAAGAGAGAAACAACTTTATTGAGTTATTCACATGACCTTACATTGCTCTAACACTTAGTTGTGTACATGGTGCTGGGGTTTGAACCGGGGTCCTCCTGCTTTCCAGGCAAGCACCGAAACCACTGAGCCACCGTTCCAGCCCAATGACCGGTGGTGTTTAAAGCCACAGTTTGATATATTTTTTTGTTACAGGAGCCCTAGGAAAGTAGTACGCCTTTTGGTAGAACTTTTAGCTTGTAATTCCCGAAGGATTCAAAATGATTGAAAGATAGCTTTAAACAGCACATGTCATGGGGGGAAGAGAAGTCTCCCAAAAAGGGTCCAAGGAGGTCCCAGTGCGAAGGGGAACTTGATTCAGGACCAGCAAGGTTCATATGTTACAGAAAAGAATTTCAGGGGGCTGGAGAGGTGGCTTAGTGGTTACAGAGCTTGCCTAGCGTGTGAGAGGATGCAGGTTCAAACCCCAGCACTCAACGAAGTGTTGGAGCAGCGAAAGCCACATGAAAAACTAAACGAAAATTGATTCTCCCTCTCTCTCTCTCTTTAAAAGAAAAGAAGAAGAAAGACAGAAAAGAATTTCAGCATGTGCAGTTCGGAGGCATAGACAGACGTTTACTTAGGAAACTAGATACATGTTCAAGGTAGAATGGGGTCACTCTCCAGAGACACCTTTGGGGTAAAGCAAGGAATACACATTTCAAGGAAGAATGTGGGATTTCCAGAGGCAGAGAGAGCAACCCTTTGCTGTGGGCTGTTAATATTTTTGGAGGATTGGTGCTAGGAGGGGGACTTAAGCTACACAGTATTGCACCAGGTTTTCCTGCCCTTGCCCATTGCCCTCCTGTTTCAAGGGCACAGGCCAAGGACAGGTCAATCAGGAGTTCCAACTGTATAGGGGTGCTTTCTGCATTTCAATGGTTTCTGGGCGTTTCCTTTAAAACTCAGTAACCCTCCCTTCATCCACAAATACCTACCTCAGAGTCGTTTTGTTAAACAGTTTTCTCAGCACTTATGTCCATTAAAATGAAATAGGGGTAAAGAAAAGCTGTCGCAGCGCCCAAAACATAACATTTATCCAAAGATTCACAAACTATTTAAAAAGATATTTTGTCATTATTTCCATAAAATCCTACTTTTCATCATGATCAGTTGAAATGTATGTCACTTTTTTTAAAACAATTTTTTTTTCTTTTAAAGAGAGTGAGAGAGTCATTTTTATTTATTTTTTTCTCTAGTTATTGTTTTTCTGTCAGTTAGTTGTGTATGTGGTGCTGGGGTTTGAACCTAGGTCTTCATGCATGCCAGACTAGCACTGTACTGCTGAGCTACCACTCCAGCCCCTATATGTTTATTTAAATGGTTAATAATTTAATCATAGTTTCATTCCTATAAAATATTTATTTATTCATTTATTTATTTATTTTTAAAGAGAGAGGAACAGTGAGAGAGACAGAAAGAGAAACAACTTTAGTTTTTCACATGGCCTTAGTTGCTCCGACACTTAGTTGTGTATGTGGTGCTGGGGTTTGAACCCAGGTCCTCTTGCTTGCCAGGCAAGCACCGAAACCGCAGAGCCACTGATCCAGCCCTCATATAAAATATTTAATCCTTAAGGAGTCTAGATCTTTTCAAATTTTGTAATAGGGTGACTGCTAATGGACTTTTAAGAATAAATATACAGGGGCTGGAGCGGTGGCTCAGCAGTTTTGGCGCTTGCCTGGCAAGCAGGAGGACCCAGGTTCAAACC
>PVKS010032480.1:0-22513 GCA_004027875.1 Aplodontia rufa | reverse complement strand
TCTCTTCCTATTTTTATCCCTTTGATTTCTTTCTCTTGCCTAATTGCTCCAGCTAGGGTCTCAAGAACAATATTGAATAAAAGAGGTGAGAGCGGACATCCTTGTCTTGTTCCCGACTTTAGTGGAAATGCTTTCAGCTTTTCTCGGTTTAGTATTATATTCGCTGAGGGTTTAGCATATATAGCCTTAACAAAGTTCAGAAATGGTCCTTTGAACCCCATCTTTTCTAGAGTTTTGAACATAAAAGGGTGCTGGATTTTATCAAAGGCTTTTTCTGCATCCATTGAGATGATCATATGGTTTTTGTCCTTGATTCTGTTTAAGTGGTGGATTACGTTAATTGTTTTGCGTATGTTGAACCAGCCCTGCATTCCTGGGATGAAGCCCACTTGATCATGATGGATTATTTTCTTGATAAGTTTTTGAATACGGTTTGCTAGTACTTTGTTGAGGATTTTTGCATCCAAGTTCATAAGGGATATTGGTCTTTAGCTTTCTTTTCTTGATGTATCCTTGTCAGGTTTTGGTATCAGAGTTATGGTTGCTTCATAAAAAGTGGATGGGAGCATTCCCTCCTTTTCAATTTCTTGGAATAACCTAATAAGGAGAGGTGTTAGTTCCTCCTCAAAAGTGTGGTAAAAATCAGCAGAGAAGCCGTCCGGTCCTGGGCTTTTCTTCTTTGTAGACTTTTAATTGCAGTCTGGATTTCAGTGCCTGTGATTGGGCCATTTAGGACTTCAATATCCTCCTGATTCAATTTAGGGATGTTGTAAGTGTCAAGAAATTTATCCATTTCTTCCAAGTTATCAAATTTGGAGGAGTATAGGTTTTCAAAATACAATCTTATAATTTGTTGGATTTCTATGGGAAATCTTTTCATTCTTACAACTATCATGAACCAATTAAAATATAGGGAAAAAACAGGTAGACTGATATGATCCATGAACATTATGCAAAAACTTTAAATAAAATGCAAATTAAAAAGAAAGACTTTTGTGAAAGAGCTATCAATAGGAATAACAACTATGTTAAGATTACTATTGATATCAGCAATATGTATAAATAGTAATAATTTGCATATGAATGTGAGTCCCCCAATTTATTTACAAAGCATAGCTAGTGATTTGAAAATATGCTTCCATTATAAATTCAGTACTGAAAAAAAGCAAAGAAAAATGCCAATTCTGTTAAATGGTAGTTACTCAGTGTGTGTCTTTTCAGTATGTGTAAAGAAGAAAAAATCATCTGCCAATTTCATTACAGTATATTCTGTAGGGAGGTGTGTTATGGGTTGGATCTTTAATGTCCCCTAAAGAAATTCATGTGTTTGGGCAATGCAGGAATGTTCAAAGGAGTGATGATTAGATGAAGAGAGCTATAACCCCATAAGTGGATTAATCCACTTGATGGATTAATAATGTGAATGGACCACTAGTGGTAATCATAGGCAAGTCTGGCATAGTTGGAGAAAAAGCATCACTGAGTTCATGGCCTAGAACCATAACTGTCCCTGGTGTCTTTCCCACTCTTGTTCACTCTCTATCTGCTTCCTTGCTTCCATGAGTTGAGCAGATTTCCTCCTCCATGCCCTTCTGCCATGACATTCAGCTCACTTCAGGCCCAGGGGAATGGAGCCAGCAGACCATGCACTGAACATCTGAACCTTGGACCAAAATAAATTTTTCCTCATCTAAGTTGTTCTTGTCATGTGTTTTGTTCACAGCAGTAAGAAGCTGACTAACGCAAAGTGCTTTCTAAATATTTGTAATTCATTTCTAGCTTGATGTTTATTATGTTAAAGTCTTTTTATAATTCCAAAAATTTTCTCCAGAAGTTCATCACAGTGGCATTTCAATGTCTGAACAGCTAGATTCTGTCACTCTCCCTCTGAACATGCTTCTTTATAGGACTTTGGTACAATTGTTCCCAGGGAGCAGAGGACAGAACTGTAGCTATCCAAATACTGGTTCAATGAGTTTACATTAGAAGGAAGGGGCTTTAAGTCTGAGCAGTATTATAAGGGATATAACAGTTATAAGTTAAAGCTAATATTAGCCCCATCATTTGTGTCTATTTCTCAATTGGCTCAGATCTCCAAGGTAATGAAATGGTATTAATTCTCAAACTCCAGGAATTGATGCATGAACCAAGGGACTTTTATACTGTAGTTGCACAACTGATACTTGGCAATCAACTTAGGATACAAGGATCATGAGAATCTTCATTGACTGCAGTATTTGATGAATGCTAATGAGTGGCAAGTTTCTATAAAAGATTTACTCTGAAGTCTCAGGTCACTGGAATATAAAGTTTCCTTCACTGTGTTAAGTTCACTCATTTCCATCTAAGGAGTGACTTTCTTAATTCTCTCTCAGTCCAGTTCCATAACTTTTTCAAAACTTTGACTACTAGATCAGTCTCATTTCAATTGTTGTAAACTAATTGCAGATCTTTATTTTTATTAGGTGTTGTTAGCTTATGATGAACTGCAGGTTTAAAGAATACAGTTTGAAAAGTTTGGATTCATGTAAAGTTCCATGGAAATTATGACCACAATCGCAATAATGGTGCTCAGTACCTTGAATGTGCCCATGGTTTCATGGATCCGTTAACATCCAAAGTTCCCTCTTGCCTCTTGTAGTTCCTCCCTCCTACCCTTCCCATACGGCCTTCTCACAAACAGTATGCAGTTAGTTTTTGTTTGGGCAGATGTAACTGGGCATAAGTATCTAGATGTTCATCCTCTTGGTGTGAGGATGAACACAATACTGTGTTCATACTGAAAGTTTTTTTCTTACTCAGTGAATATTCAGATATATGTTTGTACCACAGTTATATTCACCTGTTGATGAATATTTAAGGCATTTCTATTTGGGGGATTATTACAAATAGCCCTATTACGAACAATTTTTTACAAGTTAGTTTGTTTTTGTGGTACCAGGAATTGAACCAAGGCCTTGCTCAATCTGGGTAAGCCCTCTACCACTGAGTTATAGCCCTAAATATGTTTTAAAGCCTTTTTTAAAAAAAGTTTTTGAGATATGTGTCAGTAAGCTGCCCACACTTACCTCCAAATTGCAACCCTCCTGCCTCAGCCTCCCAAACAGGTGGGATTATAAGCTCATGTCTCCGTGTCTGCTTGTATACAATATTTTGAATAGATGTATGTACTTTTTTCCTGCTTTAAAAGTATCTGGGAGTGAGAAATCTGGGTCATATGGTAGATATATACTTCATGTTTAAAGAAATATTCCAGCTGTTTCCCAAAGTAGTTGTATAATACCAGCATGGACAGAGATTTCTCATCACAACATTCTACAATTCAATATGCTAGATCACAATCCTTTTCATGAATGACGGTAAGAGCTGTTCTAGCTCATTGTTTGCATATAAATGGCTTAAGAACGTGATTCACGCTGAAGAAGCTTTGTTAGTCATTGATGGCCCCTTTATGGAGCTGGTTCCTTCATATCACATTGCTCTGATATGTACAAATCTTTGTTCCCAACAGTTCCATGGTCCTGGCAAAGCTCCCAGTCTACCATATGAGGCTGGTTCTGTGGTCAGTGGGTATGGAGACAATACTGTCCTCTTCTCAAACTAGGAACACAGCAAGGATTGGAGTTCGATTTTAGCCCCCACAGAGCATGGCAGCCCACACCAACATCCTCCATCTATTCTCCTACACCAGCATCTGGTCCAGTCACCAAACCTGTTCATCAGATTGTTGTCAACAACAAAATTATACAACAATGTCCCCTGGTTCCAAACTTTAGAAGTGATTTTGTGTCTGTGGTGGGCACCTCCATCCTTGGCTTTAGGAAAGATAGGAGCAATTTCATTCCAAGAATATCATATTTTCCCAGAGCCCACATCACATTCCTACAACAGCTCAGACTGGTAAAAGTATAAGCTTCAATTACAGATCTCTCTCAACTTAGAATGTGGGATGCTCAGCGTTTTT
Source organism: Aplodontia rufa (assembly GCA_004027875.1). Lineage (NCBI taxonomy): Eukaryota > Metazoa > Chordata > Mammalia > Rodentia > Aplodontiidae > Aplodontia > Aplodontia rufa. The sequence continues at coordinate 18,549 of PVKS010032480.1, read as the reverse complement.
TCCTTAGTTTTTCCCTTTCACTGAAATTCTGAGTCAACAAGATGAGATCTTACTTCACTTACTATACTGGTATAGCTACAGCACCTGGAAATTACTAGCATATTATCATTTTTATAGGAATGAATCCTAACAAGGTCTGACTTATGGTCTTTGGTGGTTGAATATAACTTAAACACAATGGTTGAACCAAGAGTTGGGATTGCAATTGTGGTTGAGACCGATTATTAGACTGTGGGTAAAATGGTATAAGTTATATGGGGTTTTTAGGCATTGGTGAGTTGGAAGATTCTTGCTCCTTATCTATTTATTTGCATAGAATGAAGTGTCTAGACATTGAAGTTCAAAGTTAGTTAATTGTCCATAGGAGATAAAACATTAGTGTAGGAAGATTTAAGTCATAACGCTCCTAAAAGTTCCTTTTTTATCTCCCTATATAGCTTTAATTTCTATCCAGTTCCATATCAAGATCTTCCATGTCATATGTATGAATAACCTCTACTGGCATAATCACCTCTTACATGACCTCGTTGGCTGTAGTTCATTAATTTTAAAGACATTAATCGTAATCTTAAAATTGAGAGATTTAAACCATGGCTTATGCTACAGAAAAGTGATGGACTTTAATCCCAAGTAGAGAATAAAAAGGAATATCTTCCATTTTTTGAGCTAAAGAGAGGAACATCTCAATTAACCTAAAAAATACACACACACAAACACACAGACCCACTTACTCTGTGCTTGGAATAGTTAGCCTCCAGAAATCAGGCTGGTTTAAAAATATCTCCAGATCTTTAGATCAGTATAGAGGTCTTAAAATAATTACACAGAAATAATGGAAATTAAGCTTATTTACAGTATTTTGGGAATACATTTTATGATTTTTGTTTTATAATACTGTGTTAATTACAAAATTTCCAGAAAACTCAAAACAACATTAAAAATCCTCCCCCAATCCTTATCAGGCCAAAAAGCAATACCCGAAAGTAACCAGAGTTCCAATTATCTATAATTGATCAGAAAGAAAAAGGTAATAGGGATGAAAGAAGAAAAATTTTCAGAACCATCAATTATGGTGTACATGTTATGCAAAAACTAATGGTTGTCAGTTTAATTTTACTTTAATTCAAACAAAAAAAATGATACTGAAATTAAACTAAAGGAATTGGTAATTATGAGGTTAATATTTACCACAAAAGAAATTTCTTTAAAAATTTCTAAACTTTAGGGGAAAAGTCTTTAAGAGGTTTGAGTAATATTCAAAATTGTAAACTTCTTTCAACCTTCAGATATCTCGCATGTTATTATAATTCCTTTGTTAGTTTATATATGGCCAGCTACCTATGATAACTATAGAAACTCATGAAAAAATGTTAAAATTAGTATTTAAATTTAGACTTTTAAATTTCCATACACCAACATCCTGGATTTGATATTTACATATATTTTTAAATAAATATTTCTAAATACTATTGTTTATAATGTCAAGATTCATAGCATTCATATTCTGTTATTTGGCTCTATTTTCCACATTCACCAATATTAGTTCTATGTGCTAAGAATGGGTCCAATACTATTAGTTAAGCACAGCACTATTTCTAAAATTAGTAAGTATAAGGTCTCAATGAAAATGCTTAACAAATGTGTGCATTAAATTTTTCTTTAAGTGCTTGCTTTAACTTTGATGTTATAACAATATCTTAAGTATTGGAGCTCAAGAAAGCAAGAAGAGAAAAATATTAAATATATAAACAATATATTCAATCCAAGCAAAGGTAAAGGATTCTGTGATTTACTATTAAGAGAAGAACTGAAAGGGATGGGGATGTGGCTCAGTGGTTAAGCACCCCTGAGTTCAATCATCCCTAGTTCCAAAAAACATAAATAAAAAAGAATTAATTATAGAACCATATGGAAATTAATAAAAATCACTGCTGTAGTGCTCATTCACTACACATAATTCAATAACCACTGGGTTAACACATATTACAAAGCAGTGTTCTAATTGTTTGCATGTTCACAGTCATGAACCAAAGATGCAACAAAATTTTGTTCAGCATTCTTTCAGAAACCAAGAAATTACATACTTATGTTAAAAACCCATTTAAAATACTTATTTACAAATATGTATATCTTTGCCCATCTGGTGTTACTATAAGACAGTACCTGAAACCAGATACTTTATAAGGAAAAGAGATTTTTGTGTCTTAGAATTGTAATAACTGGAATGAATAAAACAGCAAGGTATGAGCACCTCCCATGGGTCCCCTGGCCATCTAACTATATAGTGAACAAGCTGGCACATGGGAAAGGAGCATGTACACATGAGAGGGGAAGTAAGAGACAGGAAGCTAGAGAATGAGCTGAAAAAGCCAAACTCACTTTATAGCAATCTGTCTTCCAAGTACTAATCTAGTCCCAGAAGAGCTGGAACTCTCAAGACACCATCAATGCCATGACCTCATTATCTTCCACTTGGCCCCACCTCTTAAAAATTCTACTACCTCTCAACATTGGAGACCAACCTTTTAGCCCATGAGCCTTTGGGGCACAGACTACATCCAAGTCTTAGCAACATATATACACATGGGTGTTTTCAATTTGGATACTTAAGTGGACAAATTTCTGCTTTTTGGGAATCTCATCTATGCAGAACAGCTTATTTACCCCTTGACTCCACAATAAAACTGCTTGTAGGGCTACATTGTACTGTGCATAACCAAAGAGGCACCTTTCATTGTAAAACACATCAACAGCACTTCCTGGGCAGGGCACAAGCATCTGATCTTATGATCTCCAACATGCAGAATAGGAATCCACCTCCTTACCTATTGCTGCCAAACTCTTAAACAGAAAACGATGTGAACCAGCCCTGCAAACTGAAGCCAGCCTCCTACCACATGTGCACCCCTAGAGGAAATGGTAGATGATGGATGTTGAAGCTACGTTCACTCAATGCAGTTTTCATTGCCCTGAGTAGTCATGGAATGTTGGAATGTACTCACTGAATCAAATTTTAAACCTGCATTCTCTATGTTCTGTATGGGCCTCCAAGTCAAAGCACATGGGAACTAGATAAAGGGGCACTGTCAGGCTCAATTTAGTCAAGATGACATCCCTAACAATACTTCAAAGACTGTGTTCACTTAATTCATCCAGGAGGATTAGAATTTGCACTCAGTTAAAAAGATTACTTTACCATTCTAATGATCATGCACAATCTTATTGCAGACAAACTCCTTTGTATAGGTTCTCATGCAAACAATCAGGGTTTCTCATGGGGAAAATGATTATGTCTGTTTTTAAAAGAAATATATGTTAAGGTTTATATTTGCTTAAAAATCAAAACATTAACTTACAGGGAATAATAAATCTGTAGGGAATGAATGTCAACTTTTGGAATTGAAAAATAATTTTAATCAATAATTTCCATTGACTGCATGATTATATGAATATGTTTTGAAATGTTGAAAACTTGCGGCCCAAAGCCTAATTCAGCCTGTGTTTTATATTGCCTGTCTGCCTCTGATTTTGCTTTTTGTTTCAATTTAGTTTTTGAGGCTTCCTCAGTTCCACAGACTCCTTCCCACCAACTCATTATCATTTAATACCCAATGAGTTGCAAATTTTGAGTTTGCCTATATGGTCTTCCAAAGAGGCTGAGAATACAACCACTAAATTAAAACGGGAGCCCCTACCCCAGAGACCTAATATTTAGAAGCATTTAATACAAAAAAAATGAAATATTTTACCTAGGCAAAATTAATATTTTATTAATATAACAGTGTGAGTGAAATAATTAGAGATGAATTTCATTCATTTTTTGTATTTGAGTGGTTCTTTATGTAGTCTTTTCTTCCCTCCCCCTTGCCTTTATTTTATTCTACCCTCCACAAATGAGAGAACACATATGACTTTTGAGTTTCTGAGTTTGGCTAATTTCACTTGGCATGATATTCTCTCCCTTTCAACCATTTGCCAAAGAATACAATAATTACATTCTTTCTTATAGCTAGAACTCCATTGTTTATATATACCACAATTTCTTAATCTTTCGTCTGTTTACGGGCATGTCAATTCATTCCATAGCTTAGCTTCTGTGAATTTGTCTGCTATAAACCTTGATGTTACTGTGTTGCTGTAGTATGCCTCTTTAAGTCTATTTGGTAAGATCCCCAGGAGTGTGAGAGCTGGGTCAAATAGCAGTTCTATCTCTTATTTGTTGAGGGGTCTCCAGACTGCTGTTCCAAGTGGTTGATCTAGACTGTACTCCCACCAACAATGTAGAGGTGCTCCTTTCTCCCCACAATCTGGCCCGCATTTATTATTGTTTCTGACCTCACCTTTGCCATTCTGACTATAGAGACAGATGAAATCTTAATGAACTTTATATTTGCATTTCTCTTCTTGCTAGAGATGTTGAACATTTTTCATTTACTTATTGACCACTTTGGTTTCTTCTATTGAGAATTTTCTGTTCAGTTCTTTGGCCCATTTGTTGATTGGGTCATTTGGTTTTGTGCTGTTAACTTCATTGAGTTCTTTGTATATTCTGGATATTACTCTCCTATCAGAGAGATAACTGGCTATGATTTCCTCCATTTCTGTAGCCTGTCTCTTCACAGATTATAGTCATTTCCTTAGCTATGCAAAATCTTTTGAGTTTAATGTTGTCCCACTTATTCATTCTTGGTTTTTCTTCTTGCACTATGACAGCTGTGTTAAGGATGTTTGTGCCAGTTCCTATATGCTGGAGTGGTGATCCCATGTTTTCTTTTAGCATTTTCAAGCTTTCTGCTGTGACTCCTAAGACTTTGATTCATTTTGATTTGAGTTTTGAGCTGGGTGATAGATAATGATCTAATTTCATTTTTTGACATAAAGCTATCCAGTTTTCTCAGCACCATTTGTTGAAAGGGTTATCCTTTCTCCAAGATATATTATTGCCTCCTTAGTTGAATATCAGCAGGCTATAGGTTTGTGGATTTGTCTCTGCGTCTTCTATTCCGTTGCTCTTCATGCCTAGATTGATACCAATACTGTCATGTTTTCGTTACTATAGCTCCACAGTATGATATCAGATCAGGTATTATGATACCTCCTACTTTGCTTTTCTTACTTAATATTGCTTTGGCTATTCTGGGTCTCTTAGCTTTGCAAATGAATTTAGAATTGTTTTTTCCAATTCTCTGAAGAATGTCATTGCTGTTCTGTAGAGGGATTGCAGTGAATCTCTCTGGTACTTTTGGTAGTATCGCTGTTTTGACAACATTAATTCTGCCTATCCAAGAACATGGGATGTCTTTCCATCTTCTAAGCCTTCTTCAATTTATGTCTTCGGTGTTCTATAGTATGCCATTGTGGAGATCTTTTGCCTCTTTGGTTAGATTAATTAACAAGTGTTTTATTTTATTTGACTGTATTTTTTTTTTGTTTTTGAGGCTAGTGGGAATGGGATATTTCTCCTTATTTATTCCTCAAATGATTCACCCTCGGAGTAGAGGAAAGCTGTTATTTATGGGTTTTGATCATTTGTCCTCAAACTTTACTAAATTCATATCTAAGTTCTAGAATTCTCTGCTGGAGTTCTTTCATTCTTCTAGTTATAGGATTACACATTAGTGAACAGAGATAGTTTGATTTCTTCTCCAATTTGTATCCCTTTGATTTCCTTTGAAATAGCGATCTCATACATGCATAGGCTGTGACAGAGTCAAGCATTTCAAATTAAATGTAATGGCAAGGTTGTCTGCTTCTGTCTTGTTTTTCTTCTGCCAATTAATTTTCACACCAAGATTCCTTAAATGATTCACATGCTAGGAAGGAGATAGACAAAGGACCATCATAAGAAGAGGCAGCATAAGCTGCATGCTGAAGTTCTATGGACCAGTTAATAGTCCCTGGATGTATTCCAGCAAACACTGCTGCTGGCTCATAGCGGGTGGCACCATGCTGGAGTAATTGTTGAAGGATGCTTGGACAGAGTCATCTGGTTCAAACAGTTCAGCTTGTTAAAACCCTACTGCCTTGGTCTGTTTTTAGTTGCTATAACAACATATGTGAGGCTGGAAAATTATAAACAACAGAAGTTTATTAAGATTTCAATTTTGACAGCTGAAAATCCAAAACCAGTTCCCTCTTGTCAGCCTTGACTGAGATTCTTCTGAGAACAACATGTCATGGCAGGTGGCAACACTCAACAGGTGTATATCCAGAGGGACCAGAGTCCCTTGCAGTAGAGGCCGTATGGTGAAAAAGAAAACAAGAGAGCAGGTTTAGGGAGCCAAATATACTTTAGTACAGCACTCTTGCTGAAGCACCTTTTCTCATGTCTTCTGCATTTCCAGTGATTTGAATCCTATCATGGTTTTTTGTTAGTTTAGCTATATGGTTTCTTAATTCATTTTTCCATCATTTCAAATAACAATTAAGCTTCTTTGGATTTTTTTTCTGCTCTCTATTATTTTCTGCTCTAATGTTTGTGATGTCTGTCTTTCTGCTAACTTTTGGACTTCGTGGTTTTCCACTTTGTCAGTTCCTTGACGGTTACTGTTACAAACTGCCCTTGTAGGACAATTTTGGTGAATCCTATAAGTTTTAGAACATTTGGTTTTCATTTTTGTTTCACTGGATATTTAGAAAATAATTTCTTTGATCACATTTGACCCATTGGATGTTCAAGAATGTATTGTGTGATTTCCAAAATTTGTGAACTTTTTTTCAGTTTCCCATATTCTGGTGAATGCTTGTTTTTGTTGAGAACAGATACTTAACAAAATTTCAATCTTAATATTGTTGTGGTAGGTTTGGGGTAGTTACATGTGATCAATCCAGTGTAATTCTCTGTGCATGCTTGAACAGAATGTGCAGGGACTGCTGTTGGGTGGTATGTTCTCTACACGCCTGATTGGTTTACTTGTTGTTTAGTGTTGCACACATCTGCTATTTACTTGTTAGTTTTCTCTCTAATATTACAGCTACTATTGAAATCAGGGTATTGAAGTCTCTTACTATTATTATATTCCTGTCTATTTCTTTCTTCAGATCTGTCCATACTTCTTTAAATATTTTGTTGCACTGATGTTATACACAGAGATATTTAGAATTGTTACATATATTCTGATGAATTGATCTTTTATGTTATATAATGACCTGATGTGTCTCTTGGTACAGGTTTTGACTTAGCATTAGTGTTGTCTGATATAATTCATTGTCCCTACAAAAAAGGTACACTTAGACACAGGGGAAACAGCTAGTAGAGCCAGAATTACGTAGCCACAGACAGCGAATTACTAGAAAAGGATGAAGTCAATCATTCCTTAACAACTTTAGAGGAAATATGGGTGTGAAGATTCCATCATGTTGGACTTCTAGCTTCTAAAACTGTCATACAGTAAAAGTTATCCTTTTCAAGCAACATGTTTTCTGTAACTTTGTTATGACAGCCCTAGAAAAATAATATAGAGCTTAACTAGGGATGAAAGTGTGTGTTGGTGAGAAGGCATCAAAGTGCAGCTGCAGTCATTCATTGCCTTGGGAAGATAGATTCAGATGTTTGCTGATGTCTGGGTTCCTCAGAGAACGTTTCCAAGGGGTTGGGTTCTGTTTCTGGAACTTAAATTACTTTAAGTATTCCACAGTATGGTCTAATGTTGAAATAAACTGAGACCAGGATAGGCGTATTAACAAAAGAATATAGTGTATACGAGGGATATATAGAACGGAAGTAGGAAATAAGACTTATATACATTGAACAGTTATTGTCACAGAGTGAAGGAGGGTGAGGAATCAGATCTACTTATATTGTTTAGGAAGGAGAAATAAAATTTAAGATAATGGAGCAACAGTGAGGCGGAATCTTGGGTGGTTGCCATGTTCTATAAGTGTGAGAGACTTTTGTCACTAGGAAACTAATTCTAGAACTCAATCAAATGGGAGACAATTGAAGGGGAGGGGATTTATATTTCTCTATGTCATTAGGGTTCTCGAAAGCAGGGTTTGTGTATGCTTGTTAGAAATGGACATGAAGATGGCTATATCTGGAAAGGATCATGGGAATCCATCTGTTGGTAAGTCATTCATGAGCCTTCCTTTAAGAGTAACCAGATAATGAGGAGGACATGAACACACACACATCCACACACATGTAACAAAATAAAAACCATTTATACCCATGATTTTTTTTGCCCATTATCCAGACATTGAAGAGCATTATGCACTTTAGCATTTGCTATTCTACTTTATCTGTTTCGTACCCTCTTCTAAACCATTTTAATTATTATTAATCTAGTTTGAAAACACTGAATTAGCAAATAAATAGGAGTGAGGTGTAGGTGGCAATTAGAACACAGAGATTAATGGATTTGGTGAAGCTTTATTGTATGACAGTCAATTTTGAGGCCTCTATTCTTATGACATAATGCTACTTTACGAATGAAAATGTTGTATGCCTTCAGGATCTTGGCCTCTGGAGTCATTTGCACAAAATAATGTGAAGAGGGAATAGATAGTCAGGCTCAAGCATTCTTTTGAGTTTGTTTTCCCATTACCTGCTTGCAAGGTGAGGTCTTAGGGATATGTTCTTTCTAATTTTCGTTCACTCTCAACAGTGCACATAAGTAATAACTATTTTCCATTACAACACAAATCTACATACCATAATAATTACTAAATACATATAAAGGCAGACATGAACAGCAAAGAAGCAGAATAGAATTATACTCATGATTTGGAGAAGTTGTCCTCAGAGGTTTTCTTTAGTGACCTGGCATACTCTTATGTGCTCTTGGTATGTGTCAGGTCAGTCTCCTCTTTATTGTACTTCCTTACTTACCCAAGAAGTCAAGGTGATCTTTTCGCTGTAGAGGAGAAGGTCGTGTCCGCCACAAACAGGTCCTCTGCCACCTATCTGCAATGACAAAGGAAAGACTGAGCCTTACCTAATCCTGCATTTAGAAGCATTAAATGAACAATTCTTGGTTTTACAACTTAAACTGCCTTGATGGAAATTTGATAATAATAAAAATTATCAACAAAGGCAATATTGATTTTTAGGTGAGAGTCCCAAGAAAGGAAATTTTAGAGAAAAATCAGAAAGCTGTGAAATCATGCAGACAACAAGGCACAGATTTAAAAATATGGAAGTGTTTAAAATTACTATTTGTGACTTCATGCTAAATTTAGCCTGAGCTATCTCACTATAATTTTGTGTCATCCCACCTTATACATCCTCCTCAATGGACTCCGCTGTTATTTTCTCAGCATTATTGGCCATGTGTTATCATAGTGGTGAAAGCAGACAAAAGCATTAATCTAGGTTGTTTTGAACATTTTGGTCAGCAAAATGGAATCTAGAGCTGGGCTAGAAGGATGACAGGTCAATGAGAGGAACTTGAAAAGTGAAAAACACACAAGGAGAATTTATGTGTACCATCGGTGAAACTGAGGAGTAGCTTTTACTTAAGAATAAAGTTATGGGGGCTGGAGTGGTGGCTTAGCAGTTGGAGTGTTTTTCTGGCATGTTCTAGGACCTCGTTTCAAACCCCAGAGTCACATACGGAACTGAAAGAAAAACTAAAAAACCAAATGATAAATAAATTTGATTCCATCTCTCAATGACTCTTTCTATATACATGTCTTTAAAAAACTATTAATGTTATGTTTAACAACACACACTTTCAAAATATAAACCTATAATGAAAAATAAAATCATGTTTAAAAACATAAAACAAAATTAATTATGAAATCCTCCATTCAAAACAGAGTTAATTTATGGTTAACAGAGATGTAAGAGCTATGCTGGCTGAGGATTCCGGTATGATATAGGACCTGGCTATAGGTCAATGGCTAAGGATGGTTGAGGACAAGTTGTAATAGTAATTGACATACACATAGGTGCTTGTGGGATGCCCATGTGGTTGCTTATCCCAGTGAGAGCATGGATAATGTTATTGGTGGTGAAGAAAGGAGTAGTTGTGATTTGTGCAGGATCAATGGGGAGGTTGCTGAAAGAGTTAGAAAGAAAAATAAATAATGGTTGATGAAATGGCTTCTAGTATCATGGTTTGGGAGTGGCACTGGCCACCAAAGCAACTTATAATTGAATATCTATCGTGTGTGGCAGAGAGGGATTCTCAGAAAGGAAAATGTCTCCTCTGGTCTGCTGAATTCACGTTACTCAGACACAAAAGTTTGTAAAATTAAGTTGGAAAAGGAATTCTCCTTAAAGACGTGTCAACAGTGGAGAGACTGCTGCTGCTTTTCGTGAAGAAAGGTGCCACAAGTGACAGGAAATGATTGTAGAGATAAAAAAAATCAAAGAACTTAGAATGAAGATGGAAAAAAAAAGCTAAGGATAAATGTGTGGTGGGTCCAGAAGGCAATAGGTGCTGAACAGGCCACTATCAAGTTAGAAATCCCTACTATGGCCAATGGTGCTGGGTCAGTGTGCTTTAAATCTCTCTTTGCAGATTTCACTTTCCTTTGTTGCTGTGGCTTCTCTGCCCCCAACCCATCTAGTGTGATAGTTCTTAATATCATCACTTTTATGAGATTGTTGCTTTCATGATCTCATGAAAATAGGGATATGCTCAGTAGGTCAATAAAATATAGGCATTTTGTATGTAAATGATTGAATGTAATTTTACAGATTCTTAAATTGCATCTTTGATATGAACACTGTAAATTCATGCTCCAGATCATTAACTTATACCAATCTGCATTTTCCTCAAGCGAGCTGCACTGTATCTGCATATTATGCAGTACCATTCCTACTTTGCTTGATAATAAAGCAAGAAGTCAGTATTCTAAGCCAGACAGTGTGCCATTATCAGATTTCTCCTTTGCACTCATTTATCATAGCACATTTGTACTATCAAAATGAATGTTTTATGTTTGTATTTTTGTGTGTACGTTTAATTTCTGAAATACATCTATGGTAATATTGATCTAGTTTACCTGTGATTTGGTAATGTAAGGGATTTTGATGCCTTGGCTCCTCTAAAACATTTCTTTCCCCATAGATTTCCTTCTCTCTTAGTTCCTTGACTTCTTTTTCATTTTTGAAGACAGTTTACTCTGTTTTTAGTATCCTCCATTTACAGTTGTTACTATTCTAATCAGGTTTTTGTTTTTGTTTTTGCTTTTTATGGCCAGAGACTTTAAAAATATTATCTTTCATATGAGTACAATGAAATACAATTACTTTTCAATAACATTTATCAACCCATGGTACTCACCTTCCAATTGCACTATTGTAGTTTTAATGTCTGAAAGTATCCATGATAAGCAGATTCTAATACTTTTGATGGACTGTTGATGCTTTGACATTGAGTTTAGAAAGGTGTTATGGTTCAGATTTGAGGTGTCCCACAAAAGCTCATGTGTGCGATAGTGCAAAAAGGTTTAGATGTGAAATGATTGGTTTATGTGAGCCTTAATCCAATCAGTGAATTAATCCCTCATGTAGTGTGTGGTTGGAGGATGTGGGTATTTGGGGGTGTTTCTTTGGGGTATATGTTTTGAATCTGTTGAGTGGATCATCTCTCTCTCTCTCTCACACCTTCTTTCTCTCTCTCTCTCTCCATCCTGAATGTGTCTGACCCACTTCCCTCAGCCACATTCTTCTGCCATGATGTTCTGCCTCACCCCAAATATAAAGGAATGAAGCCTGCCATATATACACAGAGGCCACTGAAACCTTGAGGCCCAAAGTAGAATTTTTCTCCACTAAAACTGTTCTTATCATGTTTTTCATTCACTGTATTGAAAAAGCTGACCAAAACAGAAGTTGGTACCGAGAGTGGGGTCATTACTTTCAGCAACCTAACCATGTGATTCCGAAGCTTTTGGAACTTTTTGGAATTTGTGGGAAAAATTTTGGAAATTTTAGTGATGCAAGCTGGAAATGATTTAGATAACTGCAAGTGGAACTCAATGGCTGTTTCTGCTGGGATTGCAGAAGTCCTGAATGCCGATCTGAGTTTGGAAAATAAAGAGTGGTCTCATGAGGTTTCGGAGGAGGAGGACTACATTTGAACTTGGATTGGAGGCTATTTACATTGTGTTCTGTAGTCTTCATTTTGCCCATGTCCTGAGAGTCTATCAGGCTGAATTGAAAGGTGATAAACTTCTTACTCTGTGGAAGTCATTTATAAGTAGTATAGTATTCAGGCAGTGGCATGGATATAATGCTGGCAGCTTTTAGCCAAGTTTAATGTAATAATCAGGATAAAGCAAAAAACATTTGAAAATCTTGAAGTTTGGCTGGAAAACTGTGAGAAAATCTGGGTCTAAGGAAGATGTGGTTGTTAGACATTACTACTAAAGAAACCCTACAGACTTAATAGAGACAACTGGAAAGATAGCTTAAGCCATGTCAGGAATTGGCAAGACCACACCCATTTCAGGTTTGGGATGTAAAAGTAAAAATCCATTTGAACAGAGACCAGTGAGACACCCTGCTTGCACAGGGTGGTGTAGGAAGTTGTTTCACCATGTTCTGTCACCCAGGCATGGAGCGGATGCTGCAGTCATGGTCTCTGGAGTCTTGACTACAGCATAGGATGACGGCAGATGTTGGCAATAATTATAAGATGCTGGTTTAGCAGGATTTCAGGATTCTGGAGTTAGCAGATCATGGAGGCTTTTGCAGAGATTTCAAAAAATGCATGGGAGGTCAAGCAAAGTGCAGCAGGGTTGGAAACACTTTGTGCAGACACTGAGAGGGCAATGCATGGAGATGTGAGTGGTAGCTGAAGTTGTAGTGTAGACATCCAAGATTAAGAAATTCCATTACCATGGAACTTCTGCCAAAGAAAGCTGTAGGAATTGACCAGAGAGAAGCCAACACAGAGGCCACATGGGCCACAACCAACAAGATGATAGAAGTGGAACTGCATGAGTGCTTTGGAGAGAACATCATGAAGCCATGTGATCCTGTTACCAGCCATGGTTGTATAGGACTTGTGTGCATAGCTGGATTTCTGTCTTACTTTGGTCCCATCCCTTCTTTCTATGCCTCTATTTCTTCATATGGAAATGTTTACTTTGGGTCTTTATATATTGGAAACATGTAACTTGATTTTATATTATACAGGGTCTCATGCTGAGGGTTTGCCTTAAGTTTCCAAGGAGACTTTGGACTTGGACTTTTGGGCAATCTTGGAACTCTTGTGACTATGGAGACTCTAGGAAATTTATTAAATGTATTTTACATTGTGAGATGGTCATGAACTTTTGGGAGTCAGGGGAAGAATGTTATGGTTTTTTATGTGAATTGTCCCTCAAAACACATGTGTGATCTGAGATCTCTGAAACCTGAGCCCCAAAATAAAGTTTTCCTCTTCCAAAACTGTTCTTCTCATGCCTTTAAGTCACAGCAGTGAAAGAGCTGACAGAAAAAATAGTATTGAAGAAAGATTGGAAAAGTAATAATATCTTGCATGGAATTTCATATTAAGGACCATGAGGAAAAATAATGTATGTAACAATTGTTTTATAGATCTCTCCTGAGTAATGTATCTAAACAATCATTTGAAACAAAAAGGGAAGCTATTGTTATTTACTCCCAGTCAATATACATAAATCAAGGATCCCTCATCAAAACAAGATACACATTCACCTTTCCATTAAGACACCTTGGTTTTATATATATACTGTGGAAATGTTTACACAGGAACATGTATTTAGAGAATGGTATAATGTATCCATGTGTCCTTCCTCCATGTTTGACAATTAAGTTTTGGGCACTTTTCATTCTTTTGCACCCACACAGTATTACTGTGCCTTACCAAAATTAAAGAGCAAATTTAATGTACTACATCGAGTCGTGCCTTGAACCAAAGGCTAATACATTTTAACATATACCCTGCTCTACTTCTCCACTGTGGACAGATCATAAATTACTTGCCCCCATGTCTGCACTTTTTATTTTTTCTTTTAGTTCTGCTGCTCTGATGGATTGACTCTGCCAGACGACCTACATCTAAAGGTCATTGCTGAATACAACCACAAGAAGAGGACACAGGCCAACAAGGCCTCCAGCCCTGCCCTTTCACCTTCACTCATAGTCTATGATGGCTATAGGTGAGGCCCCGCTGTGTATGAGGAACACTTTCTTGCAGCTATGGCTGGAGATCTCACTCTTTCTGTCTGAATGGGTCCAATTTGGGCACTCTCAATACCACAGCCCCCCAGAAGTGGTGACACCCTTGAGAGTGACTGGCACTCACAGATGGATGAGCAACTCCGGCTGGCTCTCCTACAGCCTGTACTTTGGGGGCCAGAGACATATTGTCCACATGAAGGCCAAGAAGTTTTTGGTGTCCAAACACTTCTCTGTATTCACCTACACACACCAGGGTGCCCTCCATGAGGACCAGACTTTAGGACAGAATGACTGCTACTATGATGGTTACGTGGAAGGGGACCCAGAATCTCTGGTTGTTCTTAGCACCTGTTTTGGGGGTTTTCAAGGAATGTTAGAGATCAATGACACTGTTTATGAAATCAAACCCAAAAGACTTTCTGCCACATTTGAACATCTGGTTTATAAAATTGACAGTGAGGAGACACATTTCCCACCCAGGAGATGTGGACTAACAGAAGAAGAATTAGCACGACAGTTGAAGCTTCAAAGAAATAATGCTTTCATTCTGAAGCAAAGCAGCTATGAGAGCTGGTGGACCCATAAAATGTATCTTGAAACTGTATTGGTTGTAGACCATGAGCGATACCTTTATAAGAAAAGTAATGTTTCACTTGTGATAGAGGAAGTATTAGTCATGGCCAATGAAATAAATACTTTTTTCAGTGCAGTGGAAGTTAATATGGTTTTACTAGGAATTGAAGTTTGGAATGAAAAAAACCCTTTTGTAGTGGATAACATATACACAGTTCTGGAATATTTTTGCAAGTGGAGGAAAGTCAGCCTTCTTCCTCGCATAAAACATGATCTTGCACATGTTTTGGTAAAGTATGATTTTGGTATATATCTTGGCTTAGCTTATGTTGGAGGTGTATGTGAAACAATTACTGAATGTGGAGTTGATCGTGTCCTTGGAGATACAATATATAAATTTGCACTTACCGTGACACATGAGATGGGTCATAATATGGGTATGTACCATGATGAAGACTTTTGTACATGTGGGCGAGGTACATGCATCATGTATGCAGAAGAAACAGATGCCACAAAATTCAGCAATTGCAGCTATGCTGAAATGTGGGAAAACTTACCAAATATGAATTGTGTACTCAATAAACCAGAACACATGGGCATCTCCAGGAAGAAACGCTGTAGGAACGGTGTTGTTGATGAGGGAGAGCAGTGTGACTGTGGGTCCCCAAAGTTGTGTACTAATGATACATGTTGTTTAGAGACCTGCCAACTGAGATCTGGGGCTGCTTGTGCTTCTGGGCTTTGTTGTGATGACTGCCAGATCATGCCATCAGGTACAGTGTGTAGAGAGAAGGACAATGAGTGTGATCTTCCAGAGTGGTGCAATGGCACTTCACCTGAGTGTCCAGATGATGTGTATGTGCAGGACGGGCTGCCCTGCATGGACGGTGCTGGCTACTGCCATGAAAAGAGATGTAATGCACGTGATGAGCAGTGTAGACAAATTTTTGGCAAGGAATCCCAGAGTGCAAGGCAGAGTTGCTACTCAGGAATGAACACCCGAGGTGACCGCTTTGGTAACTGTGGTCACAGTGGTGGAAATTATGTAAAGTGTAATACATCAGATATCCTCTGTGGGAGAGTTCAGTGTGAGAATGTGAAAGAAATTCCCCTTTTCAGAAATCACACTACTGTGCATGGGACTCAAGTCAATGGTGTCACCTGCTGGGGTACCGACTATCATTTGGGGATGACCATACCAGATATTGGTGAAGTGAAAGATGGGACAGAGTGTGGCATAGAACATGTGTGCATCCGTCAGAAGTGTGTCTCTATGTCATACTGGAAAAGTGATTGTACATCACTGACCTGTAACATGAAAGGGATCTGCAACAACAAACATCACTGCCATTGTGACTCCTACTGGGAGCCACCCAACTGCATGAAAAAAGGCAATGGAGGGAGTGTTGACAGTGGGCCGCCTCCTTTGAGACCTATGTATAAAGCTGACTCACCACCTGTGACACCAGAAAAAGAAACTAGCCCCACCCCTGCAAGACCAGTGAGTGAAACTAGCCCCACCCCTGCAAGACCAGTGAGTGAAACTGGCCCCACCCCTGGGAGACCAGTGAGTGAAACTGGCCCCACCCCTGCGAGACCAGTGAATGAAAATGGTCCGTCCCCTGCGAAACCAGTAAATGAAAATGTGCCAGAGAAAAATTTTGTTGCAACCTATTTTTTATTTTTATTTTTCCTTTTGCTTTTTATTTTGCTTTTGGTCCTTCTGCTTTGCGGGAAGCACGAAAAGCCTTATAAGAAAGAACAGCCAAGTGGTGGAAGGGCATCTGAGACAGCACACCCAGTCCCTGGAACTGCACCTGAGATGGCAAAGCCAGGCCCTAAAACTGCACCTGAGATGGCACAGCCGGGCCCTGAAACTGCACCTGAGATGGCACAGCCGGGCCCTGAAACTGCACCCGAATTGGCAAAGCCAGGCCCTGAAACTGCACCTGAGATCGCACAGCCGGGTCCTGAAATTGCACCTGAGATGGCACAGCCGGGCCCTGAAACTGCACCCGAATTGGCAAAGCCAGGCACTGAAACTGCACCTGAGATTGCACAGCCGGGTCCTGAAACTGCACCTGAGATGGCACAGCTGGGTCCTGAAACTGCACCATTGATGGAACAGAGTGATGTTTAAACTTTATCTGAGCAAGAAGAACAAGATTTTCAAATTTCAGAAAATAATCCGTGTCCTTAATGAAAATTTCCATTCACAAACTTTTAGTATCCTGGCGGTAGAAATGTTATTGCCAATGTTTGAAATCACTGACAGTTCCAGAGATCACTGTTTCAGGACCATAAGCTTTCACCATATAATAAATGAGATTGCTCAGTGTACTTTCTCACTGTTCATTATTCTAAGCAATTTTCATGGTTTCTTTTTTCATGTTTCTTGTACAGGGATTGAAGTCAGGGCCTTGCACATGCTACTCAAGAGTTCTACCACTGACTACACACACCCCCAGCTTTAGCGATTTATTTTTCATGCAAACAGTTCTTGGTTTTTCCTGAGAAAATGCTCACTGCATGGGTGAATTGTGTGCATGAGTGTGTGTGAGTATGCATGTGTGTGTGTGTGTGTGTGTGTGTATTCATACTCTTCCAATTAGAAACCATTTTCTCTTTTCACTCTGCTTTGTCACATGGAGAGAAACCCACAATTTCACCTCTTGGCCAGGCCTCTCTAGGCGATTCTGCCCATGGGGGAGCTAGAGGGAGACTGCGGACCTGTGAGAAATATTTGAAGTTTGCATCAGCAGCGCCTCAGCTGCAGCTTTCACCTACACAGCAGAAGTAGCTTTCAGTGTGAACCTTATTCCAATGCACATTTAGGAACTTCTAGAAGAATAAGAATCAACCCCAGAGACAAAAAACAGCTACCCACAACTTACATGAGTGTCTTGAGTCCTCCACCAGATTCCAGAATTTTCAGTACCAACTTTGCAGCACCTCTTCTCAGAGAATTTGGTCAAGAACCATGAGCCCTATTGCTAAGCTCTGGGTCTCAATGTCCCTCATGCCTTCCTATTGATCTCCAGTCCTAATGGTGAAAGTCTTACTTTTCACTTAGTATCTTGTGGTGATCTCAGGAGTGTGATTTCTCATTTTGTGACTGTAGTCTCAGTGCTATAGAACTTGCTTTGGTAAGATGGAGAATAAAGGAAAGAGTCAGACATCAAAGAAGATCTGAATTTTTTCACCACTGCCATTTACCATCTTGGGGAAATGATTGAAGCATAGATATAAGCTTTATGTAATCTCTGCACAGAAAAATAGTGCTTGTCACTCAAATCATTTGCAACTTTGATCATAAAATAGGATGAAGAAGATATTTACAATTGTATGTAGGTTATAATACGTCTTAGCAGGTTAAGATTTCTTTCATGAAAAAAGAACTAGAAAAATCACAATGAAACTTTAAATGTGAATCTCATGCTCATCGGAGAGCTGGGAAGCAGTGAGGAGTCGATGAAGTACAATTTCAAACTGGAAAACAATTCTGAAGTCAGTTGAATCTTGACAGGCATTCTTTGCTACAGACATCTAGTGCATGCTGGCTGTGAATTGAGGATGAGATTTGGCCCAGGAAGAGAATAGGAACTCCGCTGAGAAGCAGAGAAACACTAGCCCTCTTAGTGACTTCCAGGATTACATTGATAAATTAGATATTTTGTAATCACTTTCCCCCAGGCCCATTTGCCAAATTGGAATTTGCTGTGGATTTTTGAAGAACCACTTTGAAATATCTAAAATGCATATTATCCCAAAACTCTGTTCATATTTTGGACTCTTCTGAAACACATTCACAGTTTCTGCATCAGGACACTTCCTACAGTTTCAACATTTATTTGCTAAGAGACTGAAGCACT
>PVKS010032479.1:0-22509 GCA_004027875.1 Aplodontia rufa | reverse complement strand
CTTTTTTTTTTTTTTGAAGATGTATTCAGGGGATCCGAAAGTCAGAAGATATGTTATCAGAGCTCCATCTGCTGGTAGTTGTCGGACATGACTTCTGTGATCCCTGTGGTGGGGGTCAGCCTCTCCGCCCTGTTAAAGAACAGTCTGTGTTGGGAGGACAGAGCCTTTAACTCCGTTGCTCCTCAGTCCCAGACCCTTTATGAGAGGAGGATTCAGGCCCCGGACTCCACCTTCTGCTGAGACTGACTATGTTCAGCTGCTGGATCCAGGCACAGTCCTATGAGCCTGTTTTGCAGACGGGGGGAGGCGGGTCCAGGGCAGGAAGTGTGGTCTCAAAAATGGATGCTCCTCCTCCCTCGCTGCTCCCACAACTTCCCTAGGGCTTCAGCCAAGCCTTCTGGTCCCGTCTCCTCCCTCGATCTCCGATGCTTCCTGGCGGGGCACCCAGAGCTTGCTTTGCGGTCCCAAAGAGGTCCCGCCCTGATTGGGAGGGCTGGGAGTGTGGCAACCAGCAAGCGGAAAAAGCACGGATGTTTGCTGGGCCTCCTCGCCCCAGCTGAATCCGCCCTGCCTCCTCTGCGCAAGCCACCACTCTGCGCTTGCTTGGACGATATTTCCAGTCACCGATCCCGTCGCAAAATGGAACGCAGGTCCAAGAGGGGTCCTTGCGAGAATGCTGATTTTAAAGTTGCGCAGGTTTTTCTTTGCAGATGTGACTCGGGCGGGCGGGAATGTAGGCGAGGCCAGCTGCTGCCGCAGGCCGGCTGCTGCCGCGCTGCAGCCGAGACAGATCAGAACAAATCCCCAGGTCGCTTCCAAGTCTCTATTTCTCAAATCTACTGCCAAGATTAGGACTGGTGATTCACAATGCCAATCTCCCCAAACGAACCTGGAATTACTGGCGAAAAGTCGGAGAAATCCCGATCAGTTGCGGAGGTGCAGGGAAAGCCTTTTGTCTTCAGAACGCCATTTTGCTTCCTCCCTACAAGATTTTGGAACTATTCCCTTATTTCCCTGTAGAAGTTTTCTCTCATCTCTTGAAGTTGCTCTCTGATCTCTTTCCTTATTTCATCTCTCAACTCTTTGATTGCATTACTAAAATCGTAATGCTTACACAATGCCTTTGGTTTTCATCTAGGGCTCCAGCTATGGGATCCTTTGGTGGAGAGCAGTGGGGTTGAGGAAGTGAGTTATTTCCCCTTTTCCTCATTTTCTGAGTCCGAGAGCGTGTCTTGTACTTCAAGTTGATCTTGGTGGAGTAACTGGAACTTCTAATGGCTTTGCTTCATTGTGATGGGTTTCTTTGAGAGAGATCTCATAGTGTATTATGATAGCAATCCAGTGCCTGTTTTGAAGAGTGTCTATTTCTTCAGATAGAAGGGTCTCTCTGAAAGTGGGGAGAAGGGATGGCTAGGAATTCAAGGAGGTGAATTGGGGAGGTAAAAAATCACTCTTGCCTTGGAATAAAGAGGAACAAGGGATTGGGGGGAGCAGGTTATTCTATTAGGACTAAGGAAAACATAGAAATGGGATGAGGGAAGGGTAAAGAGTTTGGGTGAGAGTGAGAGAAAAATGCTTATATTTAGGGATTACCAGAGTACAGGGGAAGAAGAGGTTAGCATGGGGTATGGTTATCTTCACTCTCCAGAGGCTGAGTCTATCTTGCTATCATGAAATGTTTTCCTGGTTGGAACCCAATGTTAGAGAGATAGCAGTAGGATTCAAGAAGACTTAGAGAAAGTAGTAGCCAATCACCAATACATACACACGGATAAATATTTACATCCACCAACACCAACTTCAGTAATAACCATAGAGCAAGAAAGGGAAAAAGAAAAAAAATCTATATAATAAAAAATAAAAAATAAAAAAAAAGAAAATAAAAATAAAAAATTCTTAATGAATACTTGGATCTATAGACAGTAAGGGCATCTCTGGGACCTCTGGTAGGAGATGATCACTGTCCTTCTAGGATTCAATATGAAAGTCTCTCAGTCTGTGGCCCCCAGTGGGCCATCTCCCATCAGCTCTCACCACCCGCAGAATGTGAGTTTGGCAGATGTTGTTTAGTTAGGGACAGGATCGGATCAGTGAAGGTGTCTGTGACTCTGCTCAGATCCACTGCTCCAGCTGCTGCTGCTTGCAGCCCTGCCCCTGAAGCCGGTCCAGAATTGTGTCCTGGGACTCTCAATGGCAGCTGGGCTATCCCCCCACCCCTGTACAGCCACTGGGCACCCCAGAAGGCCGTCTCCCAGCACAGCTCTTGCCCCCTGCAGAGTGTGAGCTTGGTGGATGATTGTACTAGTTAGAAATGGGATCACAGCAGCGAGCGTGGAATGTAAGGGAGCTGGCCACTGTTCCTGGCAGAACGGACAAAGTCCCTTTTTCTCTCCTTGTTCTAACGGTCGCTACACTAGCACAAAGCAAACAGCTGAACTGCTGTACTCCTGGCGAGGCAGACAGAATTCTTTCTCCCTCTCCACACTCTGTCGGCCTCTTACCAATGGCGTCTGCACCGGCAGGAAGTTAGCACAGGCAGCCTTCTGCGTCCCTGGTGTGACAGGGAAAATCCCTCCCCCTTTTTTTTTTCCTCGAGAAACTCCCAAGACTTGGCTCCTTATAAAAACTTCACAAACTAGTACTAGAAATTCAAATATAGATTCCCCTGAACGCACCTTGGAAAATAGAAGATGCATTGGGATTTTCATAAGCAGACCCGGAGCCTCAGGAAATGCTGCCTCCCTTCAGGTTGCCAAGTTGGATCCCCCTATTTTATCTAATTCTTAAAACAAGCCTCTGAAGCAAGTGTTTCCCATACTGCAAGTAGATAAAATAGGCTACCTTGCCAAAGATAACAGTGAACAAGTTATGGAATCAGGACTTGGATAAGGTCTTCCTGTCCATAAGGCACATAAATTCTGCTGTTAGCATCATAAAAGGAAAGAGAGACAGTGCATCTGCTGTTTAGAGTATCACTATTAGAGAGAGAACAATGAAAATGTGAAAGTGAGTCAAGTGAACACCAACTTGACCTTCACAAAGTTTGGATTACGAGCCAGGCACAGTGGTGTGCCCTGTGGTCCCAGCTACAGGAAAGATAGCAGAAAGATAGCTCGAGTTCAGCAGTTTGAGGACAACTTGGCCACATAGCAAATATCCCACCCCTAAAAAAAAAATCATCTATAGAAAGGAGAACCTAGATACTGGATTTTTTCCCCCAAAATAAGAAGGATTTAGTCATGTTAATGAGAAAGAACAAATGGAATGGGAGATGTAAATGCAAAATAAAGGTAATTGAACAAGCAAGGTCTTTAAGGAAAATGAAATGAATTGGGATTTGTAACACAAAGTCAAAGACAAGCTCTGAAGCCGTTCTTATCTGTGATCTGAAGCTTCATAGGCAGTCACCATAGCTACAATTCCAAGCAGTGTTCTTCTCTAAGTAGATTAGAAATATCCCACCAAAAATTAGGAAGGACTTAAAGTCACATTTATTGGGGAATTGCTTGGTAAAATCAAAATCCTTTACAAAAACTTTACAGAGACCTCAGCACACTAACATGCTTCATGAATATCCACAATAACAAAAGAAATTGTATTTGCCAAGCATATTTAATTTCAGAAACTTTTATTTCCCTTATGGCATCTATTGGTCTATAGTAAACAGTTTGAGGAATGTTACATTAGACTATATGCTTTCTAATTTTGCAGTGGAAATCTCATTATCTACTAGAACAAAGCTTCAAAGAAAAACTTCTTTGTACACCAATTTCCAAATGAAGTCTTTCCTCTGAGGGATGAAACAATCTCAACATAATATATTTAATTAGAATTTGGATTAGTTATGTTCCGCTGAGAAGTAGACATTAAGACAAGGTTGGGCATGCAAAGGACACATCAAAGAAAATAATGAAATACCTATGAGAGAAAGATGAAAGCTGAGGGCAGAGCCTTCAAACTGTGAGGTAGGTCTGATCCCTGTGTTGGTAGAGGAAAAAAAGAAACACACACAGAGAGGAGCATTGCAGGAAGTCTCAAACTACATTAAGCTTTGACCAGACCAGTAAGGATTCCTTGACCCCAAGTAATCCAGAAGAATCACACAGAAAGATTGACCTTAATATCCCTACCAGGTTTTTCACCAGGGCACAGGAGCCTAAAAAGAGGGTAGCCTCCATGCAAAGGCAGTGGTGGGGTCACAGAAGACTTGAGTGATGCATTTCATGGATGCCACAGTCTACCCTGTCCTATACTGCTCTATACAACTTGTTTTATATTTTCAATTACACAATTTAAAAAAACTGTGTCACATGTAGAGCAAATACTGTATTCTTTGGAGATTTTTCATGAAACTTGCAATATTTTCTTCCTTCATCTTACATCTTCCCTCACTGTTTGGTAAACAATTTTTGGATAAAAAGGTCAAATCCTACTCTTTTATAAAAGGTTTATGTCAGGACTTACCATACTTTAACATGCATACAAATATCTTAGGAATCACATCTTATAGAGTGTGTCTTAGGAAGAGCCCAAGTTCTACAATAAGCTCCCGGGTAAGGCAGATGCTGCTGACCCACAGAAACACACCTGGAAAATCACAGATCTGTGTTGCTCTTCTAACATTCTCAACCTCATAATCTACTCTTTGGAATCATAATCTAAATCACAGAAGTTTAGACTAAAATGAAACATCTCTAATTATGATTCCACCAATTGCTCAAACAGCAGGCATTAGGGAACAGAAGATATTTCAACAGGCATTAGGGAACTTAAGGATATGTTTGTCTAAAAAGTTCACCATGTGGCTCTAATGGCTCATCAGGTTTGGAAACCAGTACCCTAAATTACAGTTGAAACAAATATGGTAACACCATAATATCCTCACAAAACATGGTTAGGATCTCAACTTATCTCTGTTCACCACAAAATAAAAATGTTCAGTTTAGATTCCATCAGTGCTCTTTATGAGTGTTGAAGTCCCATAAAAAAAATGAAATGATGTCCTTAGGCACTACATGTGAAGGAAATACTATTATTTTCCCAGTAGAACATGAACAATGTACTTGGATATATATATTTCCTTTAAATGCACTTGAGTCCACAAAAGGAGCTGTTGTAATATTCCCTGAAGTGGATGATGCAGTTTCTGATTCAATTATTTTCATTTTAATCCAAGGCTTTGTAAGAATAGAAACTGCCAAGTTCAAAATGTATCAGCGAAGTGTGCCATTCTAAGCTGAGTGAGAAAATTAATCTGTGAATATTTTTAATCACCTTCTCAGTTTCTTTTGACAGGTAGATGTATCCCAGGGCTTCAGAAGGGCTTCACAGGCTTAAAACAAATTCATACATTAAAATGACTAATAAGCCAAATTAGCTTGTATTTAATTGGTTCACTGAGTATACTAATATTAATGTCATGTTATTTTGTATAATAATATCTACAGTTTTTGAGTGCTTGTGACATACTAGGCTCCATACTAAAGATGTTATGCTTATTTTAATTATCAGATGTAGAGCTAAGTACAGTAATGCAAGATGGCTAATATTAGAACCATTTTATAAAGAAGAGAAGCTTGGAGAAGTTGGGCATCTTAGTGTTTGTCAAATATGAGCCCTTATTTTAAACCATATTTCCCTGCATCTTACACAGGTGATAGAAGCTCTATTATGGCATTCAAAACCTCCACTGATAAAAAAAAGATGCAAAGGACATATTTACTTCACAATATCACACTGCTAAAACACTGTGGTGTGACTACTGATCCCTACTTCCAAGAAACTATGACAACCATTTTTTGTACTTCAAATAAATGAGGACACATACTTTTAAATTTAGGAAACCTATCATTTTAGCTTCATTTCAACTTTCTGCATAACATAGATCCCTCTATAAGTCATCCATTTACATAGACTTCCAAATAAAAACAGGGAAAGTATCAAAGGCTCTGGTTTACATACAAAGAAAGGGGCCAAAATCCTGCCACCAGACCAGAACAGTTTGGCGATTCCAGCACCAGCTCAAAAAGGACAAGAGAGTCTTTACAGAGCTGGAATGCAGGACCAATAAGAGAGCTCCACACTGAAAAGGAATTTCTGAAAGTAGGTCTGATGTCTGATGGGTCAGAATGTAGGCAAAAGGGTCCTAAAAATGAATCTCAGGGGAGAGAGAGGCATCTTGGAAAGACAAGGCAGTACCAGTCCAAGAAAGAGAAGAGAGGAAACAATCCTGCTGAAATTAGACATTCTGAAAGTTGAATTGTGTTTGGCCATAGAAAGCATGTATTTAAAAATCTTCTCTTCACACGCAACA
Organism: Aplodontia rufa; assembly: GCA_004027875.1. NCBI lineage: Eukaryota > Metazoa > Chordata > Mammalia > Rodentia > Aplodontiidae > Aplodontia > Aplodontia rufa. The sequence goes on along the minus strand of PVKS010032479.1, from coordinate 16,196 downwards.
GTAATAGTCCTTAGGAAGAGAAAATGAAACAGAAATAAAGATAGAAGGGAGATCAGTAGAGTAGAAGTAAGGGAATCAAAGGGGAGGGAGGAAAACAGAGAAAAAGGAAATAACTGGGAAATAAAATTGGCCAAATTATTCTGTCGCGTCCACTCGCCAGCAAGGAAGACACGACACCGGGAATCTTCTTTCAGCAGTTTATTTAGGCCTTGGGTACAGTCTTCTTCTCCCTCCCTCAGCCCCCGCTATTCCCTAAATAGCCCCAAAGCACCCTATGCAATGCTGCCGCGTGGCTCCTTCCCATTGGGTAGCTCTCAAAGCGCACCAAACAAGGCCCTGTTTATCATAAAGTGAAAGGCTCTCGGCGCCATCTTTTAATGGCGTCCTAAACTTCCACCGTGGCTTGCCACATTATTCTATATGTAGGTATGAATACATCATGATGAATCCCCACTTTTAAGTATAATCATGATATACCAAAAAGCAAATAATATTAGGTACAAATTTGAATGTGTCACCGTGAACCCCCACTACTGCATAAAATTATATAAAATTATAGTGCACTAAAATATAGAAAATGAAAAAGATAAGAAGGACAGAGAGAAAATGATGTCCATAAAGATCATGCAAAAAAATACTTGCCTTAGTTCCTAGGGCTGCTCTAACAATGGGTTGCCAAGTGGGTGACTTGAAGTGATAGAAATTTGTTGTCTCACAGCTCCAAAGACTATAGTCCAACATTAAGGATTTAGTAGGGTCCTGCTCCCTCTGGAAACTGTAGGTGAATTTTTCCTTTCCTCTTCCTAACTTCTGGTTGTTTGCTGGTAATCTTTAAGGCTCCTCAGTTTGTAGCTGCATGACTCCAAACTCTGCCTTTAACATCACATGGTATTCTCCTGGTATGTTTCTGTCTTCACACAGTCAGCTTCCCATAAGGACATATGCAACATTAAAGTAGGGTCGCCCTATTCCAGCATGTCTTCATCTTAATTCATTACATCTACAATGACCCTACTTCCAAATAATGTCATATTCTGAGGTACTTGGGGCTTAGACCTTCAACATATGTTTTTGGGCCAAGCAGATATCAACCCACAATAATACTCTTTCTCTATATATTATATATTATATAATCATACATTTATGTACTATGGTTATATAACATAGAGATATTTCCCATTAGTGTGAATTGTTGTATATATGTATATATGTATTCAGATATGTATTCTTTGATATATTTTCTTTCAAGAAGCCTCCCATTAGAGTCACTGCACTTAGTGACCCCTTCAAAACAAAACAACAACAATAACAAAAAGAATTACAGTTTGAGACTTTAAAGACCAAGTGATTTTTTAATTCCTGACTTCCTCAGATTCATTCTCTCTGTTTCTCCTCCACTCTTTGTCCTCCTACTCCTCCTTCTCACCCCTACCACTAATCATTCACTATCTTAGTCACTTTGGGCTGCTATAACAAAGTACCATAATCTGGTGGTTTATAATAGCAGCAGTTTATTTCTTCCACTTCTGGAGTGATCAGGATGCCATCAAGATCTGGTTCTGGTGAAGGCCATCTTCCATATTGCAGACTGCAATTTTATCATTGCATCTTCACATCTTTCAGAAAGAGAGATTTGGGGGGTTCCTTTTATAAGGGCACTAATATCATTCATGAAGGTGCCACATCTCCCTGACCTAATTATCTCCAAAAGGTCCCACTTTAGAAGTTCAACACATGAATCTTTTTTCTTTTTCATACCAAGGATTGAACCCAGGAGCACTTAACCACTGCATCACATCACCAGCCATTTTTAGAAAATATTTTCAAATCTCACCACATTGCTGAGACTGGCTTTGAACTTGTGATCCTCCTGCTTCAGCCTCTCAAGCTGCTGGGATTACAGACATGCACCACCACACCTGGCCTCACACATGAATCTTGGAGGAACACAAACATTTAGTTGACAAAAGTTGCTTTGTAATATCAATTGCCAGGTCATGAGGACACAGCCCTGTGGAGAGGTCCATTTAATAAGTCACTAAGCCTTCTGCCCATGGTCAGCAAGGAGCTGAGTTACCCTGCTAATAGTCACATGAGCCGTTTTGAAACAAAACCTCCAGCTCCATTTGAGTCTTCAGATGACTACGGCTCTGGCTGACATGTTGGCTACAGTCATGAAGTTTCTCAAAAGAGAAACTTTAGAATCATCAAGTTAAGCTAATCTCAACCTTCAAAACCTGCAGGAAATACAAAGTGTTTGATGATTTAAGTTGCTAATTTGGGGGCTAACTGATTACACAGAAAAAGATAACAAATACAGATTTTGATAGTTGTAAGTGAGGTTGCTCTCAGAGTAAATGATTTATAAGTGTGGCAGAGGAAAAACCTGGGAAGACATTGAACAATATTAGTGAAAACCTAGTGTCATGACTAACCATTGGTAGAAGTCTAGTCTTTGAGGAGTCTTCTGATAAGGCCTTAAGGGGAAATGTGGAAAAAGTTTTGAAAAATGGAGGAAGGGGAATCTTTGTTATGTAGTGGTATAAAGTTTAGCATCACTACAAGTTACAGTCAGAAATGTAGAAATGTGCTTCATACCTATATGAACTAGCAAAGGGGAATTTTAAAACTTCCATCAGGGTTGGGGATATGGCTTAGTGGTTAAATGACATTGGATTCAATCCCCTGTACCAAGTTAAAAAATAAAAAAATAAAAACCACCATCAGTTTCTTTTTGCTGCTTACAATAAGGTAGAAATACCTTATTTATTAATGTTATTTTTAAATCAGCCAACACTTGCTATTTTCAAGATTCCAAGACTCCACAGATAACAAATGGTGCAAAAATTAAGAAATGGTTCCCAAGCAAAGATGAAACACTGCATTGAAAACTTGGTCTACAAATAAAGCAGGGAGTTTACTTCAATAGTTATAATTATTTCTGAAAACCTTAGATCTAATTTGGTGCCTACAACTATTAATTTTGTCAAAGTAAAGGTCCTATAAAGAATTTAAGGACCAGATTTGCTGGGGCATATCTCAATAATAAAATTTCTAAGAAGCTTAAAGGCTACTATTCTTGGATTGACAGAAGTTTAAGAGAGAAGGAGACCTATCCTAAGAAGATTTGCAGGCATGTCTATCATTTGATGCAGTGAACTCCCAGTAACATTCACAGGAAAACTACTAAATTTTTGTTAAAATTACATTTGAAGGAACACTTCTAGATTAGACTAAAAAGGACAGAGTAATACATAATGAAAGAAACTGCTAAGCTCCCACAATTCTGACATGAAAGTGGCTGAGCAGCTATGCAGCTTCAAACCTGGATTACCATTCTTGAAAAAGGAGGATAACTCAGGGAATGCAGTCATAAGCCCGAAAGGTGTGGCTAAGAAACATGGGGCAAAAATATTTTCCAGGCATAAGTAGAATTGATCAAGGAATTTTCCATTTTTGCCCAGGTGAACTTTCACAGTATTTATAGATTAGTAGCATGTTGCATCTCCAATTCCCTCTCTCTCCTTTTAACGGGAATTCCTTAGAGATTATCTTATGCCTGTCCTACTAGCATAGTATATGAAAGGTAACTTATCCCTTTAGCTAATAAACTTTCAAAGCAGAGAATCTGTATTTGAGGATCTGTGAAAACAGAAACTACACCTAAAAATGCTAAAATGCACCTGGATCTGATTTAGGTGACAAGATTCTGAACTTCAAGCTGATGATATAAGGTCATAAGACAATAGAAGAGCCCTAAGAGGAAAGTACATGGGAGGAATAGTTTGTAGACAGAAAATTATCAGCAGGTTTTATTTGAATATGTGTAAAAAAATTCTCTGATATTGCTCTTTCCAAAAACTGTACCCTAATATCTCTCTGCTCAATGTGGAATGGACACAGCAAATTCTATGTCTAACAAACATTTAATTGACAATTACACTTCTAATAAACATGAAAAAGCAGAAGTAACAGTATGGAACTAGTTTATAGAAGCCACTGCAGCTTCCTCTTACTCGGTCTTTGATCATTCACTCTAGGGACATGTCATGTCACTCATCCCTCTAGAAAAATAAAAAGTCCTTATGATGAAGAGCTGAGACCTAGGGTCAATCACCAGAAAAAATGAGACTTTCACAGAAAGATATTAGACATGAACCTTCCAGCTCCAATTTAGCTGTCAGGTGGCTGCTCCTCTATCCAGCAGCTTGATTGCAACCTCATGAGAGATCCTAAATTTTAACCACCTAGCTAAGCTACTATAGGGTAACTGATTCTTAAATGCTGTGTGAGAAAATAAACATTTATTTCTTTATGCTATTCCTTTTAATATAATTTGTTACCCAGCAACAGATAAATAATAAATGGAGACAAATAAATGCTATTAATCTGTTAATTAAAAAAACTACAAAAATAACCAAAGAATGGGAAAATGGAGTGGGAAGAGGGGAAAAAGTGGTTAATTGATTAGAGTGGGCATCAAAGAAAAAGATAAGCTGACAAGTCAAGTAATAAAATTAAAATAGTCATTCTGCCAAGAGTGCTGTATACATTCAATGCAATCCGCATCAAGACACCACTGTCATTTTTTTAAATTTTATTGAGGAGTTGTGTTGTCATACAATCGTAAATGCATATGTAATAAAATATGATATGCAGCAGATCCTAATCCAGAATCACCACCACATTGCCTACACCCCAGTCTCATGACTCTTCTTTATTTCTCCCCATAACAGATAAAAATGTCTGAGCTTTTGTCCAGAAATTAAGTGATTGCATAAGTATTATTTGGCTTCTTGGATGTAAAAAGTAAGCAACATTGTTGATTCCTCCCTAGATCCCTCCCTCCCCCAACCATCCCATTTCTTCCCTCCCCGACCTCCTCCCAACCATGTATCATATTTCCCCTAGATTATGAGTTGATTTGACCTTGGTGAGTCTATTACATGAGCTTGACTGCCTTTCACCCAAGCCTGGATTTTGCTCTAGCCTTGACAAATGAGGGAAAACATTTGACCCTTGAATCTATGGGTTTGGCTAATTTTGCTCAGCATAATTTCTTTCATTGATATCCAATTATATTCAAAGGCCACAATATCATTATTTCTAACAGCTGAGTAGAACCCCATAGTATATATGTACCACAGCTTCTGGATCCATTCATCCAGTGAAGAGCATCTGAGTTGATTCCAAAGTTTAGCTATTATGAATTGAGCTGCTATGAACATTGATTTTGCTGTGTTGCTGTCATGTGCTAATGCTAACACTTCTGGAAAAATACCCAGAAGAGGGATAGAAGGGTCATATGGTGGAACCAAGCCTAATTTCTTGAAGAATCCCCACATTACTTTCCAGAGCAACTGTATGAGACTGCAATTCCACCAACGGTATGCTAGTGTTCCTATCTCCCCACAAATCCTCTAGCATCTGTTATTGTTTATATTCTTCATCTTTGCCAGTCTGACGGGAGTAAAGTGAAATCTTAATGTAGTTTTTAGTTGCATTTCTCTGATTACTAGTGGTTTAGAACACTTTCTCATGTATTTATTAGCTTGATCAAAGTCCTCTATTGAGAAGTTTCTGTTTAGCACTCTGGCCTATTTATTGATTGGATAGTTTGTGTTTTTGATGTTTGGTGTTTTTTTTTTGTTGTTGAGATCTTTGTATATTTTGGATATTAGTCCCCTGTCAGAGGAATCACAGGCCATGATTCTCTCCCATTCTGTAGGTTCTCTCTTAACAGTTTCAACCAATTCTTTTGCTGAGCAAAAGTTTTTAGTTTAATGGCATCCCACTCATTGATTCATCACTTTTAATTCTTTTGCTTATGGGGTCTTGTTGAGATTGTCATTTCCTATTCCCATATGTTGGAGTGTTGGTCCTAATTGTCCTTCTGGCAGTTACATGGTAACTAGTTCCTTGATCCATTTTGATTTGATTTTCATACAAGGTGAGAGATAAGGACATGATTTCAACTTTCTGTAAGTGGCTGTCCCATTTGTCCAGCACCATTTGTTGAATAGGCTGTCATTCCTCCATGTGATATTTTGACCCCCTTTGTCAAACATCGGATGTTTAAAGATTTGTAAGTTTGTCTCTGAGTCTTCTATTCTATTCTATTGGTCTTCATGACTATTTTGGTATCAATACCATGCTATTGTTGTTGTGGTTTTTTTTTGGCTTGGATTTTTTAAAATTTATTATTTATTAGATGATATATAGGTACAATTGAGGGGGAAACATTATCAAATATTCCAGAACAAATGAATATATACTTAGTTATCTAGGGCTAATGCCATGTCATGGATGCACAGCTTGGGTTCCCCCTGTTGCTGTTTCCCCCAGAAGAACCGATGAGTTAAATGGATATCTTATGGAGGTCAGACATCACCTTCTGAGGTGATTCCCCTATATTGGGTTCCTCCAGTCTCCTAGGTAATTTTCCTAAGCCCTCCACCCCAACCTGTCCCCCAGCCTACACCTCCAAGTATCCTAGGGAGTCGTCTCCCTGTTGCAAAAAGAATCATACAGTTTGAAGTTATTACTAGCTTTGTTGTCTAACATACTGCTTCCCAATGTATTCTAGCTTCCACAGACGAGAGGAAACCATTCAGCCCTTGAGTCTCTGAGATTGGGATACTTCACTTTGCATAATTCTTTCCATCTCCATCCATTTCATCTCAAAAGCCATAATATCATTTTCTCTAATGGCCAAGTAGAATTCCATTGTATATAACTACCAAAGTTTTTGTATCCACTCATCGAGTGAGGGGCATCTGGGTTGGTTCCATAATCTAGCTATAGTAAATTGAGCTGCTATAAACATTGATGAAGCCACATCACTATAATATGCTGATTCTAACTCTTTCGGGAAAATACCCAGGATTGGGATAGCTGGGTTATAAGGTGGTCCCATCCTTAATTTTTTGAGGATTCTCCACACTGCTTTCCAGAGTGGCTGAACAAGTTTGCAGTCCCACCAGCAGTGTAACAGTGTTCCTCTTTTCACACAGCCCCTCCAGCATCTGTTGTTGTTTGAATTTTTCATTTTTGTCACTATAACAGGAGTGAGGTGGTATCTCATTGAAGTTTTGATTTGCATTTCCCTTATAGCTAATGATGTAGAGCATTTTCTCATATATTTATGGGCTTTCTGGACTTCTACTGGAGAGAAGTTCCTTTTTAGTTCCTTAGCCCATTTATTGATTGGATTATTTGTGAGTTTGGAGTTTAGTTTCTTTAGTTCCTTATATATTCTGGATATTAGCCCTCTGTCTGAGGTGTAGCAGGCAAAGGTTTTCTCCCATTCTGTAGTTTCTCTCTTGATGCTCTTGACTACTTCTTTAGCTGTGAAGAAACTTTTTAGTTTAATTGCATCCCATTCATTTATTCTTGATTTTACAGCTTGAGCCATGGGAGTTTTGTTAAGGAAGTAGCTGCCGACTTCCATATGCTGTAGTGTTGACCCTACTTCTTTGTCTAGTAAGTTTAAAGTTGTTGGCTTAATATCCAGGTCTTTGATCCATTTTGATTTAATTTTTGTACAGGGTGAAAGATAAGGATCCAGCTTCACTTGTCTACACATAGCTGTCCAGTTTGTCCAACACCATTTGTTGAACAGACTATCTTTCTTCCAGACTATGCTTTTGCCCCCTTTATCAAATATCAAATAGTTAAAGATATGGGGTTTTGTCTCAGGATCTTCTATTTGGTTCCACTGATCTGTGGTTCTGTTTTGATACCAGTACAATGCTGTTTTTGCTACTACAGCTCTGTAATATAATTTCAGGTCAGGGATTGAGATACCTCCTACTTCATCCTTCCTGTAGTGTAATGTTTTAGCTAGTCTGGGTCTCCTGTTATTCCATATAAAATTGAGAATTGCTTTTTCTATATCTGTTAAGAATGTCATTGGTATCTTGATGGGGATTGCATTAAATCTGTATAGGGCCATCTTTATTATATTGATTCTGCCTAATCATGAGCATGGAATGTTTTTCCATCTACTCAAGTCTTCTGTAATTTCTTTTTTAGTGTTTGATAGTTTTCTTTGTAGAGGTCCTTTACATCCTTTGTAAGGTTAATGCCCAATTATTTCATTTTTTGGAGGAGATGGTGAATGGGAGAGATTTCCTGATTTCTTCTTCTGCAGATTTATTGCTGGAGTAAAGGAACACTAGTGACTTACTGGAGTTGATCTTGTAGCCAGCTACTTTGCTGAAAACACCTATAAGCTCTAGGAGTTTTCTGGCCACTGTTATTGGGTCTTCTAGGTATAGAATCATGTCATCAGCGAATAGAGATAACTTCCTCTTTTCCTATATGAACACCTTTGATTTCCTTGTCTTGCCTGATAGCTCTGGCAAGGGTTTCAAGGATTATATTGAACAAGAGTAGGGAGTGCGGACAGCCTTGTCTAGTACCTGAATTCAGTGGAAATGCTTTCAGTTTTTCTCCATTGAGGATAAGGTTAGCTATGGGTCTGTCGTAAATGGCTCTGACATAGTTAAAGTATCTTCCCTTGATCCCTATCTTTTCCAGAGTTTTGAGCATAAAGTGGTGTTGAATTTTATCAAATGCCTTCTCTGCATCAATTGAGATGATTATATGATTTTTGTTTTTAATTCTGTTTATGTGGTGAATCACATTTATTGATTCGTGTATGTTGAACCAGCCTTATTTTCCTGGAATGCAGCCCACTTGATCATGATGCATTATCTTTTTGATGTGCTTTTGTATCCAATTAGCTATTTCTCTGGTCTCTTTCTAGATTTCTGATGTATGCACTCAGTGCTATAAATTTACCTTTTAAGAATGCCTTCATACTGTCCCAGAGATTTCGGTATGTTGTTTCCTCATTCTCATTCAATTCCAAGAACTTCTTAATTTCTGCTCTTACTTCCTCTTTTACCCATCATTCATTTAAGAGAGAATAATTCAATTTCCAAGTGTTTGAGTAGTTTCTGTTGTTTCTCTTGTTATTGATTGCTAAGATCATAGCAATATGATCTGACAGAATACATGAGATTATATCCACTATTTTATATTTGTTAAGATTATCTTGGTGAACTAGGATGTGGTCTATTTTAGAGAAGGATCCATGAGCCAATAAAAAGAAGGTAAATTCAGTTGTCTTAGGATGGAATATTCTGTAGATGTCTGTTAAGCCCAACTGATTAATGGAGTTGTTCAGATTGGAGATGTTTTTATTGATTTTTTGTTTTGATGATCTGTCTAGAGTTGATAGTGGTGTGTGGAAGTCCCCCAGGATTATTGTGTTGAGATCAATGAGGGGATTAATGTCCTTAAGTATTTTTTCCATATATTTTGGGGGTTGTAATTGGGGGAATAGATGTTAATTATCATTATATCTTCTTGATGAACTGTCCCTTTTAGTATGACAAAGTGACCCTCTGTCTTTCTGACTAGTTTTTGTTGGAAATTAATTTTATCAGAAATTAGAATCGCCACGCCAGCTTGCTTTTTTGGGCTGCAGGCCTGGACATTTTGCCATCCTTTCACTTTCAGCCTGTGTCTATTTTTGAGTGTCAAATGTGTCTCTTGTAGGCAACATATTGTTGGATTTTGTTTTTTGATCCAGTCTGTGTCTTTTAATTGGGGCATTGAGATCATTCACATTCAAGGTTAGAATAGATATGGGAGGCTGAGTCTCAGACTGTGTAACAATTACAGAGTTTTGAGTCATCTTGGAAGTCCATTTGTGTGTAATATGATTATTGACTCACCCTTGTTTAAGGATTTAGGATATCATTGGCATTTTCTTCTGAATGGAGAACATCCTTGAGAATTTTCTGTAGTGCAGGATTTGTGTTCATGTATCTTGCTAGCTTGAGTTTACGGTTGAAGTATTTAATTTTCCCATCACATCTGAAGCTGAGTTTTGCAGGGTTTATTATCTTTGGGTGGAAGTTGTTATTTTTTAACACTTGAAAGATATTGTTCCAAGCTCTTCTGGCCTTCATTGTTTGCTCTGAAAAATCCATAGTGATCCGAATTGGTTTGCCTCTGAATGTGATTTGGTTCTTTTCTCTAGCTGCTTTTAGAATTCTCTCCTTAATTTCTCTGTTATTCATTTTGTATATGATATGTCTTGGTGAGTTTCTCATTTAATTAAGCCTATTTGGTGTTCTATAAGCATCTTGGATGTGATATTCCGGATCAATTTTAAGATGAGGGAATTTCTCGCTTATGATTTCGCTTAAAAGTTTCTTGATCGGGGCTGGAGTGGTGGCTCGGCAGTTATGGCGCTTGCCTAGCATGCGCGAGGACTGGAGTTCGAACCCCAGCACCATACACAACTGAGTGTTGTAGCAACAAAGGCCACATGAAAAACTAAATAAAGTTGTTTCTCTCTCTCCCTCTCCCTCTCTCTCACTGTCCCTCTTTCTTTAAAAAAAATTTTTTTTTTTTAAAAAAGAAAGTTTCTTGATGCCTCTTGTTTGCTGTTTGGAGTTTTCCTCCAGGCCAATGATTCTCAGATTATTATGCCTCATCTCATCAAACATTATTTGGACGTTGTGATTATGTAATATAAGTTGCTTCTCTTGTTTATCTTTGAGTTCAACAATGTTTAGCCAATCTTCATTTTCCAATATTCATTCTTCAGGGACTGAAGTTCTATTTTCAGTAGAGTATACTCTGTTGTTGGTATCATCCAGTGAAGATTTGATTTGTTTAACCGTGTTTTTCAATCCTGATAGCTCTGCTATGTCCCTTTTCAGAATGTCTATTTCTTTGTATAGCTGATCTTTCATCTCATGGAATTGCTCCCTTATTTCTCTGTAGAAGTTGTCTCTCATCTCTTTAAATTGTTCTCCGATCTCTTTCCTTATTTCATCTCTCAACTCTTTGATTGAATTACTAATCATAATTTTGATACAATATCTTTGGTTTTCATCTAAGGCCCCAGCTATGGGATCCTTAGGTGGAGAGCTGTGGGGTCGAGGAAGAGAGCTATTTCCCCTTCTCTTCATTTTCAGAATCAGAGAGTGTGTCTTGTAGTTCAACCTTGTTACTCTTGCTGGAGTAACTGGAGCTTCTTATGGCTTTGCTTCATTGTGATGGGGAGCTATTTGGTCAAGACAGACCTAAAGATGTCAGACCAGTCTGTAAGATCTTGAGAGGCTCTAGGTGCAGATACTAGTCCATTTCAACTAAAACAGATGTGCTGGTGACTGGCACCAATAGTAGCAGTTTTCTTTGAGAGAGCTCTCACAATATATTATGATAGCAAACAAATGATCATTTTGAAGAGTGTCTGTTTCTTCAGATAGCAGGATCGCGGGAATCCACATGCAGTCCTGCAGCGTGAGGTGATTTTCAGGAGTGTCTAGGAGTCACTGCTGGTGGGGTGGTCGCCATCTTGAATCTCTGGCACTATATTTAAAGCACTGTGACTTCTCCACTGTGGTGAGTGAGTGGCACTATAATCCTCCCCCACACCACTTGCCAGCCAGCCATGCAGCAGCTGCAGGTGAACAAAGATCACAGTAGAGCTATATTTAAAGCACAGTCCATGCTTTTGTTTTAACTGGACTCTATAGTATAATTTTAGATCTGGTACTGCACAACCACATGTTTTGTTTTTGTTGCTTAATAATGTTTTGGCTATTCTAGGCTTCTTGTCATTTCAAATGAATTTGCGAATTGCTGTTTCTATATCTGTATAGAATGACATTGGTACCTTGATGGAGACTGCATTGAATCTGTATATCACTTTCAGCAAAAAGGGCATTTTGATTATACTGATTCTGCCTAACCAAGAACATTCTGCCATCTTCTCAGGTCTTCTTTAATTTCCTTTCAATGTTTGATAATTTTCATTGTAAAAGTCTTTCACTTCACTTGTTAGATTAATTCACAAGTATTTTATTCTTTTTGAGGATATTATGAATGAAACTGATTTCCTGATTTCTTCTGCCCTATTATTGTTAGCATATAGGAAAGCTATTGATTTATGGGTGTTGATCTTACAGTCTGCCACTGTGCTATGTCTGTTTATAACATCAAGTAGTTTTCTGGTGGAATGTTTTGGGTCTTCTAGATACAGGATTATACCATCAGCAAAAAAAGATAGTTTGAAATACTCTCTATTTTTATCCCTTTTATTTCCTTTTCTTGCCTGATTGCTCTGGCTAGGATCTTGAGGACTATAGAGAATAAACGTGGAGAGAGCAGACAGCCTTGTCTTGTTTCCGAGTTTAGTGAAATGCTTTCAGCTTTTCTCTGTTTAGTATTATTTTAGCTGAGGGTTTGTCATATATGGTCTTTACATAATTAAGAAATGTTCCTTTGATCCTTATCTTCTCCAGAGTTTTGAGCATAAATGGGTGTGGGATTTTATCAAAGATCTTTTCTTCATCAATTGCAATGATCATACAGTTTTTGTCCATAATTCTGTTTAAGTGATGAATCATGTATTTGGACATGCATATGTTGAACCATACTTGCATTCCTCTTGATCCTGATGAATTATCTTCTTGATGTGTTTCTGAGTACAGTTTAGCAGAACTTAATTAAGATTTTTTTTGCTTCTATATTTATCAGTGATATTGGCCTGTAGTTTTCTTTCTTTGATATGTCTTTGTTGGATTTTTATATCAGGGTTATGATTGCCCCATAAAAAGTGTTTGGGAGAGTTCCTCCTTTTAAATTTCTTGGAAGAGCTTAATAAGGAGAGGTGTTAGCTCCTGATTATAGATGTGGTAAAATTCATTGGTGAATCCATCAGATCCTGGGCTTTTCTTCTTTTGAAGGCATTTAATTGCTATATGGATTTTGGTGCCTGTTGTTGGGCTCTTTAAGTTTTCAATATCAACCTGCATCATTTTGGTGATGTTATGTGTCTAGAAATTTGTTCATGTCTTCCAGATTATCTGATTTAGAGTAGTATAGTTTTTCATAATGGGCTGTGAAAATCCATTGGATTTCCATGGGGTCAATTGTGAACACTCCCTTTTTATTGGTGATTTTGTGTATTTGCTTCATTTCCTTCCTTCTTTTACTTTGATGGTCTAGGAGGTCAGCCAATTTTATTTAGTTTTTCAAAGAACCAGCTCTTTGTTTCATTGATTCTTTTGATTCGTTTTATTGTTTTGTTGTTGTTGATGATGATGATGTTTTCCATTTCATTGATTTCAGCTCAGATCTTGATTATTTCCTGCCTTCTCCTGGGCTTAGACTGTTCTTCCTTTTGAGGGATTTGAAGTGGACCATAAGCTTATTTATTTGGGATCTATCCTGATTTTTAATGTAGGCACTCAGTGCTATAAATTTTCCCCTTAAAAAAACTTTCATGCTGTCTCAGAGGTTTTCATATGTTGTGTCTTCATTCTCATTTGCTTCCAATGATTTTTTTATTTTGGCTCTCATGTCTTCTTGGATTCATTCTTCATTTAATAGGGTATTATTTGACTCCATGCATGTATGCATTTTCTTTTAAAATTTTTGCTGTTAATTGCTAGATTCATGGCATCATTGTCTGTTAGCATATATATTTTCTGAGATTTCCTTTGTGAGCTATTTTGGAGAAGGATCTATGCACTTCTGCAAAGGCAGTATATTCAGCCAATTGCAGTGGAATATGCTGTAGATATATGTTAAGTCCATTTGATTTATGGAGTTGTTTAGGTTGGAAATCTCTTTGCTGTTTTTTGCTTTTATGGTTTCTCTATTGGTGATAGAAGAGTAGTACAATATCCAGCATTATTGTGTTGGAGTTCATAAGTGGTTTTATGTTCTGGAGTATTTTTCCACATATACGGAAATGCTGATTTTTAGAGCATAGATATTTACTATGGTTATATCTTCCTGATATAATAATATTTTCCCTTTACTAGGATGCAGTGGCCTTCTTTATCTCTTCTGATTAGATTTTGGTTGAAATCTACTTTGTTGGATGTGTATTGCAACACTAGCTTGCTTTTGGGGCCTTCAACCTGGTAGATTTTTTTTCCACCCTTTCACTCTCAATCTGTGGATGTCATTGGCAGTAAGGTGGGTCTCCTGCAAGCTTCATATTATTGGATTCTGTATTTTATTCCAATCTGCTAATCAGTGTCTTTTAATTGATGCACTGAGACCATTCACTTTCAGTGTTAGGATAGTTATGTGGTTGTGGTTCATAGTCATTGTGTTTTATTAGTGAGTTCTGTGCTGTCTTGCTTGTCTTCATAGCATGTGTATTTTTATTGAATTTCCTCTGTTTGTGGGTTTGGAGAATTGTTTGCTTGTGTTTCTACTTGGAGTTTATCTTTGAGAATTCTTTGTAATGCTGGTTTTCTGTTCATGAATGCTGCAAGTTTGATATTATCATGAAATATTCTTATTTCCCCTTCGAATTTGAAGCTGAGTTTTGCTAGGTATAGTATTCTCAGCTGCATGTTGCCATCATTCAGAGATTGAAATATCTCCTTCCAGTATCTTCTTGATGCTAGGATCAGAGCTATAAATTCAGAGGTGGTCCTTATTGGTTTGCCTCTGAATGTGATTTGGTGTTTCTCACTTACAGATTTTAATATTCTATCCTTGATTTCCCTGATATACATTCTAAATATGATGTGTCTCCATAAGCTTCTCATTTAATTAGGCCTATCGGATGTCCTATATGCTTCCTGCATGAGCATATCTGACTATATTCTAATATGGGAGAATTTTTCTTTTACTATTTCATTGAGAATGTTCTTTATGACTTTCATTTGCATTTCAATTTCTTCTCACATCCCAATTACTCTTCAATTATTTCTTCTGATTTTTTCCAGACATTTTGAAAAATTCCACTCATGCTATGAGGGTTTTTCCTTTTCTTTTTTTTTTTTTTTTTTTATCCATGTGCTCAAGCTTATTCAGCTATCCTCATTGTTAGAAGTTCTTTCTTCTAAAGCTGAGGTTCTGTTTTCTATAGAAATTAGTCTATTGTTAAATTTTTCCAATGTTCCTCCAATGTGATCGACTCCAGATTTCAGCTCTATTACTTCCTTTTTCAGTATATCTATTTCTTTGATTGTAGAGTTTTTAACTAGAGTTTTCTCACTTTGTTCCTTCATTAAATCTTTCTTTAGTTCACTGTTCCTTTGAGTGTTCAGATCATTGACAATTTTTTCTAGGTTTTCATCCTGCTTGCTGCCTGTGGGCTCTTTGGTAGGGGAATTGTGGGTTTCAGGCAAATCCTTTTTATTCTTATTCCTTATTTTTGAAGAGCTTTTTCTGGATCCTTGGATTGAGGTTTCCTGTAGGGAAACAAGGCAGATCTCTGAGTGCTTCTTCCATGGAGGTCAAAGTGTCAAGTCAGACATCATCCCTCTGATGACAACCTTCTTCCAGAAAGCTGCTTTTGCCTGGAAACTCATTTTGCTGTACCTTTTGGATCTAGGCTCCAAGGCATAGATATTGGGCCTACAAGGTGTTCAGGACAGCCTACTGGACTGTTGAAGTGCAGTGGTGGGGGTGAGTCACTGAGTCCTGGACTCCCAGAGGCACAGGCTGGGCTGAACTGGCCTGCCTGTGTGCTGCAGTGAAACATGGGATCTTTGGCAGCTGGGATGGGTCTGATATATCTCGACCTGGTAGGTATGTTTTGTGGATAGGCAGCTTTGGGCATGAGGAGTGCTCTGTGAGGCTGCTGGCTTGGGTAGGGGTCCTGAGAGCTTTTTCAATTCTCCTGGAGCTAGTCCCAAAATAAGACTGGAAGAGTGCTTCTTTGAATTTGAAACTTTCTGTATGAAATGCTTTTGCCTGGTAGCTAAAAGATCTGCCCCATCCTCACTGAAAGACACTGCTCTGGCAGCCAATCTGCCACTGCCACCACTAGTGACCCAAGCTAAAGAGCTTTTTCAATTTGCCTGGAGCTAGACCCAAATCTACCATGCTTCCATGTGTTTCCAGGTGTGCCTACATGACCAGGGCTGAGTTCCAGCAATGCTCATGCTTGCACTCACTTCTTGGAGCTGTGTGAGCCCCAGATTATGGAAATGGGAATCAGAAGCTTAAAACGAGTCTTCAACACGTCTGCCATCATTTTCTTCTCTCCCAATGTCATTCTTCATAGATACAGAAAAATCAAATTCAAATTCATTTGTAACAATAAGAAACCCAGAATAATCAAAGCATTATTAAGCAAAAAAAAAAAAAAAAAAAAAAAAAAAAAAAAAAAAAAAAAAAAAAAAAAAAAAAAAAAA
>PVKS010032478.1:0-22508 GCA_004027875.1 Aplodontia rufa | reverse complement strand
TCTGCTCTCACCACTTTTATTCAATATTGTTCTTGAGACCCTAGCTGGAGCAATTAGGCACACTAGCACACTGTTGGTGGAACTGCAGACGGGTACAGCCCCTCTGGAAAGCAGTGTGGAGAATCCTCAAAAAACTAGGGATGAGCCCACCATAAGATCGTGCTATTCCTCTCTTGGGTATCTTTCCAGGGGATTTAGTATCAGCACACTACAGCGACACAGCAATATCTATGTTTATTGCAGCTCAATTTACAATAGCTAAATTATGGAAACAACCCAGTTGTCCCTCCCTGGATGAATGGATCCAAAAACTGTGGTTCATTTATACCAAGGAGTTTTACTCAGGAATTAGAAAAGATAATATTGCAGCCTTTGAAGGTAAATGGATGGCTATGGAAGAAATTATGCTGAGTAAAATCAGCATAACCCAGAGAACCAAGGGTCGAATGTCTCCACTCATCTGTGGAGGCTGGAGCTAGACCCTGGCCATTGAGAAAGGAGGTCTAGTATCATGTTTTAAATCTGGATAAGGTGTAATGTCATACAACCTAAGGCATTTGTAGAGATGTATTGGGAAGGAGGAGAGGGATAAGGGTGGATAATTGGGGGGCTTTTGGGGTTAAATCTAATTTTCAGAATTTATATGTATATATATTATATTATTTTATTAGAAGCTTGTTTGATTGTTCAACAAATAAATTTCTGAATAAAATAAAATTAAAAAAAAAGATTGAGTTAGCTCTGTAGTATCTGTCAACCTGAATGAAAGCCACGAGGTATTGGGGTAAAACTAGTGGCAGACTAATGTCTACGGTGTGATTCAATTTGTGAGGGCAAAGAATGCTCTCCTGCTATGCGTGCACGTGAGCGTGTGTGTGTGTGTGTGTGTGTGTGTGTGTGTTGAGGGTAGAGGGTATAGAGGAAACACAGCCATTAGCAGTGACTCTTTTGGAGTGGGTGAGGGCAGGCAGGAGAGGGGTACAGCAGGGTGGATCATTACTTCTTTTTCTATCTTTGGAGAGTTTCACTGGTACGCACGTTACTCTTACAATCTTTGAAGAGGGAACTTAGAACAATCGGTGGTCATAGATTTAAGAAAATAATGGTGTGGGTCACCTTGCTATACAGGAAATCACACAAACAAGAAAGGATCTCCTCCTACTACTCTAAGTCCCTGAGGGCAGGAGCCACCTCTTTTTGACTTTGTGTGTCTATGACCAGTGCAGTT
This sequence comes from Aplodontia rufa, assembly GCA_004027875.1. Classification (NCBI taxonomy): domain Eukaryota; kingdom Metazoa; phylum Chordata; class Mammalia; order Rodentia; family Aplodontiidae; genus Aplodontia; species Aplodontia rufa. Next base: position 21,280 of record PVKS010032478.1, on the reverse strand, counting down.
GGAACCCAGAGTAAATCTTGGTGAGTGGAGAGCAGGAGTGGACGCGGTTGACTCTATCAGCGCCACGGGGTGTGGCTTTCCAGTGAGCTCAGGGAATCCGAACGACTCTTTGGAGGTGTCCTCCAGGGTGGGTGATGCTCAGCTCCTTCTTTACTGCACAGCTACATCCGTGAACTTTGCCTGTCCAATGATGTTATCGGTGACTTGGTCAGAAGAGAAGGGACACGTTGGCCGGAGATACTTCTCAGAGAGAGTTAGTGACTTTGCAGGATGTGGGTTAGGATCCCCCCAAAAGAACCTCCCCACTTAAAACACGCCAACCTCCACATGATGAAATTTTAAATCTGGGTTAAAATTAAAAAAAAAAAAATCCCAGGAGCAACAATTTATTGCTCAAAGTGACATTTGGATGTCTGCCTTCACACTGCTCTTCCCAACTTCGTCAAAAATGCATGAGAGAGCCCAGAAAGAGAAAAACTCAAAGCCTGAAACTTGAAGACTTGGAAGAAGCGACACCAATTATAAATGCAGTTGGAGATCAAAGGAGAAAAGAGGGAAGGAAAAAGGCAGACGTGGAAGAAAGTAAGGGATAAGCAATCACACTGTTTAACTCTCCACTAAAACATTTATACGTTTCTCTGAAGTGAATGATTTCCTAGGACACAGAAATGACTCCTGATATTGACAAATAAGGAAGAATTTGTCAAAACACCTCTTTTTAAAGGCCCCAGGCCCAGAGGGTTTTATATGAAAAGTTACCCACCATTTCAATCTATTCCAGAGTCTCGAAAAATCATTTAATCAGGTTGCTCCAACTCCAAATTCAAAACTAGGAAAGAGTCACTCACGCAAAAGACAAAAAACTACAGAGTTCATTGAAAAAGGTGTAGAAAGATCGCACATTATATTTTAGCAAATTTGTTTCAGCATTATAATAAAAAATAAAATAAGACTCCAAAGGATTAATTACAAGAAGGAAAGCTTATATTATGTTATGAAGGACATGGACAAACCAAAGTGGGATTCAAAAAAAAATCTTATAATTTTAATAGCTATCCAAAAATAGAAACTGCTTTACCTGATTGCAATTCTTACTTAGCTAGATGTTAGTGGAAATCTTGATAGAGTGATAAAGAAAATTCAACCAGCGACAATACCCCGCTTCTTGGTAAAATCCTGGAGGGAGTTTAAGGAGGGGAAGGCATCGCCTTAGGGGTGACTCCACTGCAGATCACTGGGCTTGTGTGAACTCTGGGATGTGTGCCGAGAGATGCCCACCATGACCTGCAGCCTCTGTCCTCGGGGAACCCATTACAGTCAGGAGCAAGGCAAGGAGGGAGGTCTGTGGCCACGACCATACCTAACACTGTGATCTGAGATTCAGCCAAAGGAAAAAGATCAGAGGCAAAAAGTTCTATGCATTATTTGCAGAGCATTTGATGGCCAACTTGAAGCCCAAATGAACTTAATTACCATTGGCACCAGTTTAAAAAAAAATGCAAGCAGATTACACATAGGCAATTGCAGATCAATACTAATAATATTAAAGACTGGGAAAATATCCTGGCAGGTAACACCCATTAACATGACTTTCCAAAAATATAAAAAGTACCTAGAAATCACATCCCCAATGATGCATACCCTTGAATAAAGAAAATTTCTCTAAAAGACATAGAATAAAACATCAATAAATGAAATATAAATTGTTTCTTTTGGGGAGGGGTACTGGGAATTCAACCCAGGGACAGTTCACTATTGAGTTATATCCCCAGCTCTTTATTATTATTATTTCTTATTTTGAGACAGGGTCTCTCTAAATTGCTTAGGACCTTGCTAAGTTGCTGAGGCTGGTCTTGAACTTGCAATCCTCCTTGAGCTGCTGGGATTACAGGCAAGTACCACTGCACCCCACTGAAAGATACATTTTTAAATATGAAATCACAATGTTTTAAAGATGTTCATTGTGCCCAGACAAATCTATTCTTTAAATCTGTATTGATATTTCAGATTTTCTGGCACGCTGATAGAACACTTTGAAAAACTGCTGGGAAAAATCAGATCATGAGTTAAGATATTGATAAAGAAGCCCTTCTAGTATTAGAGTCTTGCCAAGCTACATTAATTTAAAAAAAAAGTATGATAGACTCTCAGAAATATAAATACAGGGGGCTGGAGCGGTGGCTCAGCGGTTTCGGCGCTTGCCTGGCAAGGACGAGGACCCGGGTTCAAACCCCAGCACCACGTACACAACTAAGTGTTGGAGCAACTAAGGCCATGTGAAAAACTAAATAAAGTTGTTTCTCTCTTTCTCTGTCTCTCTCACTGTCCCTCTCTCTTAAAAAAAATAAAAGAAATATAAATACAGATTAAAAAGCACATTCAAAAATCCAGAAATAGATCTGTTTTAGGTGTGTGTATATATGCATGTGTGAATATATATTATACATGAATGTGAATTTAACAAAAGATAAATTTCATGTGGACACATGGATTCATAAATAGCTTTATGGTTTTCAATCTGTGAGGGCAACTTTGTGTCCAAGTTCTTGGGATTCTGACCTCTGCCTGTAACAATTGCAGGAAATATCAAAGGCGTAGTATGGTAGGCTAAGTCTTCTGGGAAAGTCTGAGTAAGCGCAGTGTGAGTGTCCAGGTCTGTGTGGCTTCCTACACATTTACTAAGCTCTTAGGTGACCCCGCTGCAGAAAGGGTAGGCATAGGATTCCAGCCCCTCCTTCCACTGTTTCTTGATGTTTGAGCTGGAGCTTATCCTTCAAGGAATCTGAACCTGGGTTTCCTCATTGGGAAGTGGAGATAATGGCTCTCGCATCCTGTCTCATTCATAAAAGTTGTTGTGAGGCAAAACACAAAGTCACGTTGGAAAGCCTCCGTGACTCCAGACTGTTGAGTTAGAGTGGCCATCTGCTAACTCCATCCTAACCCAGGGTGGTAACATAAGGTTGCACTTAACGATCCAGGGCTCTGGGGAGAGGGGGCCTGAATTTGCATTGTGACTCCATTGTTTATCCCCTGTGGGTCTATGAGAAAGTGACTTCACCTTCCTCTGGTTAGGTCATTTGCCAGCTGTGGCTCCTGGGACAATTTTCTTAATATCACTGTATTTTGTTTTTCTCCTCATGATTAAAACAGTGACAAAATAATACCTGCCTCAAAGTCCTCAAAGTCATTATGAGGAGCAAAATGAAAAAAAATATATATATGCTGCCTAGGACAGTTTGGGACATGCAGTGACTGCTATTTATCATCTGTTAGCTCTGGCTCTCCTACTCCAAGATGGGAACCCTTGTCTGAGCCTAAGCCAATCAGCTCTTTGAGACCCCTAGTCTGCTGTGATTGGTTTAATTATGAGCATGTGACTGAATCCCAGCCAATGAATTGCTCGCTGGGAGAGAAACTCGTACTCACGCTGGATTCAAGCCTAGAAGAATGGAGCCCTGAGAGCCTGTCAGTCATCTTGAGTCTCCCATTCATTGCTCCAAAACAGAGTCAATACAGGAAGCAACAGTAACAATAGAAAGAAACAGTGTCCTTGTGAATTTAATCCCTGTCTACACTATTCCAGTTTTTTAGGCAGTCAGGTTTTCTCTCGTCTTTCCATTCTTAAAATTAGAATTTGGTTTTCCACCTCCTGCAACTCAGAGAACTCTAGGTAACGCAGACAGTATTATCATTTTGTTATGACTTCCAACAAAAGGGGCCCAAATTCTCCAGAACAGATCAGGTCTGGTCTTATGATTAAAATAAGCTTATTATGCTTTTTATCCTCAGTGTGTGGCCATACAACCAGGAATGATGGTCCTTCATCTGAATGATAGGCATTTTAAGGATGAAAATACCACTGCCCTTCTCCAAATTATGGTTGAGAGTGCAGGGCTACAGACGAGTCAAGAGCTTCCAGCCCATGACCTTCGAGAAGCAGCCCCAGGGCTGGAATGGAAATTAGCCAGAAACCATCATTTCAAATTTCGAAAGGTCACCATTTATGAAAGGGTTCCTTAATGCTCACTCAAAACCAGAGGATAAGTCAGAAATGGAAGGCGAGGGGGCTGGAAAGATGGTTACACACAACTTGCTTTATATGACCCAGTAAACCGTATCCATGCCCAATTAGACCGCCGTGACCTCCTGATGTTGCACGAGGACTTTTAACATCAGTTAATCTGTCACACAGAATCTCCTCTAATGGCCTTTTCATCCGGTTTGCTCTATTATAATTAGCAGGGGTTGGAATGTATGTGTTCGAGTGTTTTGTGATCAAAAAGCACAGCCGTACGTGTGGAAATAATTAGACAAGATGTCCCTTATGAGTTCTACAGCAGTGTATTCAGTGACCCTCTCAGCAATCCTGCTTGAATGTCACATGGGAAACTGCAAACTCAACATGTTCACAACCTAACTGGCCATGTCTCCATCACTGAACTCCCCGTCACTGGAGGGAATCCCTGTCCAGCCCAAGGCTGGAGGCAGAAAAGGAGCGTCTTTGACCTCCTCCTCCCTCAGCCTTTACATAGAACAATCAGAAAATTCTGTATGATTCTAGCTTTTGAGTACCTGCCAGAGTGCTGGCCAATATCTCTATCACATCTGCCCCCTTCCTAATACGGGACTCTATCATTGCTGGATTGTTGCATTGAGGTTTCATAATCAGTCTGAATATTCCTCTTCCTGCCCCCACTGTATTCTCCACAGTCCAGCCAGAGTGACCTTCAAAGATGAAACTTTGCTTACCTCTCATTTTAAACTGTCCAGAGGATTCCAGTTGTCCCCAAGATAAAACGTCTAAATAGATGAACCTTCCCAGGATCTGCAGGCATGCCCCAAATGACCTCTCCAATGGTCTTACCATTTTCTGTGCTCATCCTGCCCATGAATTTACACCTTGTTCCAGCTGCTCCTGAATGCGTCGATTTCTCTCTTATGCTACAGTTCCTCCAGCTGCCCGACCTTTGTGTACGCTGTTCCTGCTCTCAGAACACTGTTCCATACTTTCATCTCTAACTCTCACGTATCCTTCAGCTCTTGAGAGAATTGTGATTTTTCTTTTGGAAGATATTTTTCAGTCCCTGGATGGAGCATGGTGGTGACAGAGAAAGCCCATGGAGTTTTATGAGCTCAAATTCTGTCTCAGATAACAGCTATATGTGTGGCCTTGGGTTTGTTGCTGAAACTCTAAGTTTTCTTATCTGCAAAACGGGAATAGTAAGAGTTGCTCACATGATTCTGGAAGCTGTATAGCACAGCAGCTGGCTTGTACCACATGGTGATCATTGCTTTGCTGTGATCAGTGGATGCTCCCAAGGGCTCTTGTCTTTGGACCTACGCTCTTGTGTCACAACCTCATGGCACAGAGAGGGATTCCCATTCACACCTAAGGCTCTACCTTTTACCTTTTCCAATTTCAAAATGTCTATTTCCGGATCACAAAAATATCTTCAAACTTCTAGATTCTTCTCTTACAAGACTGATTGCAAATAGCTTCTATCTGTTGCTATGTGGCCCCTGATGCTAGTATAAACACCGCCCTCATTCATTGCTTAAAACTCTTCAATGGCTTCCCATGGGCTTTCGATCAGGTTCTCAGGCTGATGCTCTGGACATTTGGAACTTGATCCCCTTAGTTGTGGGGGACTCCCCTGTGCGTGGCCGGATAATTGGCAACACCTCTGATCTCACCTAGCAGTTGGGTAGCACTCCCCTCCAAACATGAAGACCAAAAATGTCTGCAGACATCGCCACGTGTTCTTGCTGAGAATCACTGGCTTAAGATAAACTCCGATGCCTTATGATAATCTTCAAGGTCATTACCAGATCATATACTCATCCTGAGAGCAGGGCTTGGATCAGTTCCAGGCAAACCGCATCAGTGGTGGACAGGGTGACATGGAGCACCCAAAAGAAAATCAGAACTCTGCTACCAGAAGGAGAAAGGGGAAAAGACGTGGGGCTGGTGGAACAACAAACAGGAGTGTGCATATGTGGCTGCAGACCCCAGTCCTCTTCTTTTCTTACCTTTTCTCTTTGTTTTCCAGAACCTAGCACCCGACTGGCCAAGGGGAGTGTCTGTCTGGTGACTTTGCACAGGTCCCTTCCCTTCCACGAGCTCTCCATCCTCCCACACAGTCCCTTTCGTTATAGGGTAACGAAGGTGGACAAGGTATAAACTTAAACCGCGTGACACCTGGGAAACTGCAGCTCAGTCCCATGCATGAGGGACGTCACCCCATCCTGACTCTCCGTGGAGTCGTCCCTGTGTTTTGTTGGCGTTCAGGAACAAAGACACAAGATGCTGCGCGTCCTCTGGGCCCCATCAGACTTTCCACCAGCAGGGTTGCTTTTTAATCAAAGGCACCTTTTCCAGGACCTGCTGAAATCTCACGTCGCCTCTTCCATCCCAGGGACGGCGGAACAATGGCTTTGCTCAGCTAACCCAGAAGGACTTAGAAACAGAGATGGCAGACCTCGCCAAGGGACGGCGTTTCATCTCCCGCTGGACAAAAAAAGACAAAACCAGCTGCAAATCTGAGCTCAGGAGGAAAATGGCTCTTTCAGTTTCTCTCCTCTCCCATTTGAAGTTTGTCAACAGAATTAAAATACAGCTGTGGGAAGGGACCGCACAGTTATGCTTCCAGAGCGTTTTTCGCTTTATTACTAAGCTTTTTCTTTCCGTGGGTTGTATCTATTTGATATAACTTGTATTAGATATAAGCAAAACAATTTAGATTTTAAACTCATTTCAAAATAATGAGAAACTTGGCTGTACATTAACATAAATAACATATATATGAAAAATAATATGCTTTCCAGAACAAAAAATAAATTAGAAGTGTGGCATAGGTTTTTACACTCTTTGTGAATCTCTTTAACGTTCAGCTTGATAGAAGTCGCACCCTCATATCGGCTGCTTCATTTGATCTGTGGCTAAAGGTTGTTTCGTCTGAAGGGTATGAAAAATGTCTTATGTCACACAAATATGTGGTTGACAAAGAGAAGAATGTTTGAATAGCCTTTGAAAATAGTTGTGGGATCCTTCTTTGATATTATGCCAAAACTCAGCAAGTGGAGCATTTTTTTTTACATGTTAAAACAGTTTGTGAATCTATACGGAGTATGTCTTTAAAAACATTTTTTTCCTCTATTATACAGCTTGGGGCATAATTTAAAAAGAGAGAGAGAGAGAAGGACAGTGAGAGAGAGAGAGAGAGAAGAAGAGAATCAATTTTTAGTTAGTTTTTCATGTGGCTTTCGTTGCTCCGAGACTTTGCTAGGTACGTGGTGCTGGGGTTTGAACTCACGGACTTGCGCATCCCAGGCAAGCGCTGAAACCGCTGAGCCACCGCTCCAGCCCAGCTTGGGGTATAATTTACATTTTGCATACTATTCGTAAATAACATTATACCATTATATAATTAACAAATGGTAGATTCTTTTGTTTTTTAAGAGAAGAACAGAGAGCGAGAGAGAGAGAATCAATTTTTATTGAGTTTTTCACATGGCTTTCATTGCTCTGACACTTAGTTGTGTACGTGGGTGCTGGGATTTGAACCTGTGTCCTTGTGCATGCTGGGCAAGTGCCGTAACCGCTGAGCCACCACCCCAGCCCCAACAAACGGTAGATTCTTAAAAGCTATTGCCATGTAATCTAAAAACCATATTAATCAGCTTTTCATGTCCTGGCTCATGAAAACCATTGTTCGATTCTTGCCCCTTGAATGGAACCTTCACTCGGCATATGCACAGGTCCTCGGGAAATAATGATTGGCTGTCTTAAGCAGGTCTTCTAAACGTGGCACATTTCATTCCACAATATTAAAGAAAAAAAAAAAAGAACACCACCCTGGCTCATGGGGCCAGATACAAGTTTTCCCCAATTGTAATTTCACTCAAAACCTTGAATTTTATCCTTGGCAACAAATACTGCCGGTTGCTTTCTCTGAAGTGACAGGTTCACTTAGCTCATTTCTTGAAAAAAAAAATTCTGCCAAATACTCAAGGCTGAATAACCATAATTTGCCTATCAGTCATTCTTTCAAGTAAACACCACGTTTCATGGGGAGAAAAAATAGCTAGTTCAGCGGGCAACCCAGTCACTCCAGGGGCTCTGCTCGAGACCACCAGGACCCTTGGTTTGACTGAGAGGCTTTGGGGGTGTTTGCCATTGTGTTAGACAGAATATCAGAATCGAGTGCTCAAACCTTGAGGTTTAATAGAATCAGTATTTTTCTTTTCACTGTGCCACCAGGATATTTTTAAGTGACACTCCTGGTTTTTGTCCCCATGAGTGGTGTTGATCCACACTGTGACTACTGAGTCGCTGTCGTGACCCGTGCTCGGACTCCAGCTGTTGTACCCATCATTGCTTCTGCGTCATCTGGGCAAATATCAACACAGGGAAGAAGGTGACCGGATCGGAGCTTCTTGATACCCTGGCAGGGCTTTGATGCTGTGGACCGCCTGAAAGGGTCTTGGGAAGCCCTACCCCACCCCCAGCGCTGGTGCGAATCCACCCTTGAGAAAGCAGGATTGCAATCTCAGGATTAAGGGCATTGGGTTTCAGATTTCAAAGACCTGAGCTGGGGCTGGAGCGGTGGCTCAGTGGTTATGGCACTTGCCTGGCATGTGCAAGGACACAGGTTCAAATCCCAGCACCATGTGCACAACAAAGTGTTGGAGCAATGAAAAACTAAATAAAATTGATTCTCTTTCTCTCACTGTCCGTCTCTCTCTTTAAAAAATAAATAAATAACCCTGGCCATTGAGAAAGGAGGTCAATTCTCATGTTTTAAATCTTGAAAAGGTGTAGTGACATACAACCTAAGGCATTTGTAGAGATGTATTGGGAAGAGGGGGAGGAGGGAAAAGGGTGGGTAATTGGGGGGCTCTTGGGGCTAAATCTAATTTTCAGAATTTACATATATATTGTTTCGTTAGAAGCGAGTTTGATGGTTCAACAAATAAATTTCTTTTTTTCATTAATAATTTTATTTTTATTTTTTATTTTTTTAAGGGAAAGAAAAATAGAAGATTTTTTTTATCAATAATCAGGGACTAATATTCATTATATATCAAATACAGATAATAGCAACATTATAGTAAATTATGTGCAGCATAAAAATTTCTCTAAGTATTTCTTTTTTAAAAAATAGTTTTTTTCATTTTTTTAATTAAGGAGCTGAGTTATCGTATAATCATGAATGCATACAAAGCAACATGTGTTAGGCATATGTTTTTTTTTATAGGACAAAAAGGTTTTAATTTTTTTTTCTTTTTTTTATTAGGTGAATCTGGAGTTACAATTGAGGGGGAAACATTGTCAAACATTCAAGAATAAATGTATATATACATAGTTATCCAAGGCTAATGCCATGTCATGGATGTCCCGCTTGGGTTCCCCATGTTGCTGTTTCCCCCAGAAGAACCCCTGAGTTAAATGGATATCTGGTGGAGGTCAGAGATCTCCTTCTGAGCTGATTCCCCCATATTCCCACCCTCCAGTCTCCTAGGAGTTCTTCCTAAGCCCTCCCCCGACCTTGTCCCCCACCCTACGCCTCCAGATATCCTAGGGAGTCATCCCCCTGTTTGCGTAAAGAATCATACAATTTGAGGTTATTATTAGCTTAGCCGTCTACCCTACTGCTTCCCCATGTATTCCAGCTTCCACAGATGAGAGAAACCATTCAGCCCTTGAGTCTCTGAGATTGGATACTTCACTTAGCAGAATTCTTTCCATCTCCATCCATTTGGTTTCAAAAGCCATAATATCATCTTCTCTAATGGCCAAGTTTGATTGTTCAACAAATAAATTTCTTAATAAAATAAAAAAAAATAAAATGAAATACCCGAGTTTGAGTCCTACTGATGTCACTCACAGGAGGGTTTGGGACTTGGGACTCAGCACGCACTCACTGTTGCTGTTTAGGAAGGGCTGACAGCTCCCCAGTGCAGCTCATCTGGGGAAGAGTCTCGCACATGGGTTCCTGAGGTTATGATCACCCTTATCAATTCCCGTGAAAGGAACCAGGCCCAAGACTTGTCACTGAAGACTGCGAGTCTGCTTCCCGGGTTGCATCTCCATCAACAGTATCATTGGCTTTACCCAGGGCATCTCTGAGGTTTGTGAAGATTCTTGGGGACAACTACAGCACTGGTAACCATAGCAGCAATGTCATTAGCAAAATGACACAGATGAGTAGATTCCAACCAATCTGTTTATTCCAGGCAAATGGTAACCAACGAGAAAAACTTAATGCCTATGGGAGGCAGGCACTTTTCTGAGTGCTTGACAAAGATTAACCACCCATAACAACCTTACGGGTGGGTGCACTGATAATCTGCAGTTTTTTAGATGAGGAAACAGACTCAGAGAGGTTAAGCAATGTGCTTGAAGTCACACAGCTATATGTGGTTGACTTGGGATTTGAGCTCAAGCAATCTGATATGGTTTGAATTCTTTACTAGAATCTATTGAAGAAGCAGGAAAAAAGGGGAGAGGAGTAATTTTTCCAGAAAGATCCTCCCGCCCCATAAGGCTTGTGCTTCAAAAAACTTAATTCTGCTCTGACATGTTTCGTTAAAAGCCTCTTTTGAGTCAACCAGAAAGCTCCAGGAAAAAATGAAAATTGTACTAAAAAGCCCAGTTGTGACGTAAATGTACACATGACGTGATTTTGAGCAACTGGTTCAGTGTTAGCAGACACCTTGTGGATATTTTTCTCTGAGTGATTCAGAGATTGTGACATCGAAGCCACAAAGGGAAAACTAATCCTAGAAAACCCCTCAGCTTCAAGCTGAATATTATCTATAATCATAATCATGGCCATCGGCTTTCAAACTTCAGAATCAACCTGGAGCCCGAACACGGAAGTCATGTATTGCTACGGAACAGAACCCACGAGGAATAAATCTTGGCAGTGAAGAAGCGCGGGTAAGCTGGGTGCAGCAGCACACACCTGTACTCCCACCAACTCAGGAGGCTGAGGCAGGAGGATCACAAGTTCAAAACCAGCCTCTGCAACTCAGCGAGGCTCTGCCTCAACAGAAAAAGTAAGACAGGCTGGGGATGTGGCTCAGGGGGTAGGAACCTCTGGCTTCAATTCCTGGACTCCCCCAAACAGCAGCAGCACAATTATAACCTACAGACATAGGCAGGTGCAGGTGGGGAGTGGGTATATCTTCATCCCATAAAGCAGGAAGCTAAGACATTCTACCCAAGGTGAGTGGAACAAGAAATGAAGATTTATGTTATTTTAAAAAATTCGAGAGCTAATCAATACAGAAGGTGGAGTGAGTTAGCTCAGTTCCCCCTATCGTGGCAGAAAGTCAATAGATGGTAAATGAAGAAATAGATGAACATATTCTTCAGGGACACAGATGTGAATACTAGGTGAACTGAGTCAAAAATGGTTAAAAAAATAACTTACTCTGGGGAAGAAGAGGTGCATGGCTGTCTTTAAAATCCCTTCTACTTGATTTGATTTTTAAAATACTATGAATAATTGTCTTTATAAACTGTGCAATAGATTTTAGAAAGCCTTTGAGTAAATGCTGAAGAATTTGAACTTGAAGAGGAGAAACATACCCTCTCTCAGCCCTTTGACTTAGCAGAGTAGAAAAAAATGGGGAAATGATATTTATTAGCTATTCACCAAACTGGAACTGGCCGTCATTTTGGGGCAGGCAGGTGGGGAAGAGATCATAGTGAGGGTACAAGGGAAAACTTGGCTCACTGATTTTGTTTTATATTGAAAATGCATTTTGCATTACTTTTACATTTTAACAAGCATTCTTATTAAGAAAGCACAACAAGAAAAATCTTGCTCAAAAATACCACTCAGGGGCTGGAGCTCAGCGGTTACAGGGCTTACCTGGCATGTGCGAGTACAGGAGTTCGAACCCCAGCACCAGGTACACAAAGTGTCAGAGCAAGGAAAGCCACGTGAAAAACTAAATAAAACAGACTCTCTCTCTCTCTCTCTCCCTTTCTGTCACTGACCCTCTGTCTTTAAAAAAAAAAAATACCACTCAATGCAGGGTGCAGTGGTGCATGCCTGTAATCCCAGCTGCTCCGGAGGCTGAGGCAGGAGGATCCCAAGCACAAAGCCAGCCTCAGCAACTTGGTGAGGCCCTAAGCAACTTAGAGAGACCCTGTCTCAAAATAAAAAGGACTAGGGATGTGTCTCAGTGGTTAAGTGCCCTTGGGTTCAATTCCTGGTAAGAAACAAACAAACAAAAAACCACTCAAAACCACAATAGTAATTGAATATCCAGGGTAATTTTTTAAGTTAAAAACTAAAACGTTTAATCATGCAGCATGTCTTCATGGGTCTCTTTCCGCTTGCTTAGGATAAGAAGCCAGGCGATCTGAATCCGCTCGTATTCCGGGTCAGTCCTCCCTGTTCTCTTCGCAGCCTCTTTATGTGTTTGGAGAATGTGCTTTGAGCACCTACTGAGGGCCAGGCACTTTGGGGAAGCATGAGCCCTAGGAGCAGGTTTCCATGACAACCCCCACATTGACTAATCCAGGGCCTCCTACTCCATGCTGCAGAAGCGTCACCTGCCCCGTCATCTTTGCTAGCATCTTCCGTGTTCGCAGTCTACCTAGCTCATCTCCTGAATTCTCTGTGACTCCTCAGGACCCAGCATTACGACCATCACTCAGATAAGCACCCGGGCTGGAGATCCCACCAAATGCAAGCCATTCATTTAGCGTGTCTTACGGGGTCTCCAGGCTGAAGAGGGGGACCTGCGTGGGAAGAGACGCCAGCTGGAGAAGGGGGAGAGCATCTGTGAGTTAGGAAGGGGCTGTCCAGCAAGAATGAGATTCCAAGAGCTTTGCGAGGTTCCCTAAGTGCTAGAAATTTCTACATTGATGCATTTTTTTTAACCCGTATCCTCCACCATGAGAATTAAAACACTGAGCATAATACGGGGCTGTGGAATTGTCTTAGGGGAAGAAGGGAGACAATGCCAAGGTGCTGTTCCACCGTGCTCAATCACAGCAAAAGGGTGAGGACCAGGCAGGACAAAAGTTTTAAAGATAAGAGCTAAAATTCTTGCATAAGGGAAGAAGCGGAGGTCACAGGACAATCCACAGCAAAGGGTGCAGTGCACACAGAAGTGGCAAACCCAAGAATAGGTCACTCATGAGCTCAAATTCTCCAAAGGCTTCCAAGTTCTCTCAGAGTCAAAGTCAAGGTCTTCCGAGTCCTGTTGAGGCCCAGCGTGGTCTGGCCTCCAGTTCCTCAGCTGATCTACTCTACTTCTTCTCTTCAGCCACACCCGGCACCACCCTTCTAGGTTTATCTGTGTTTCTGCTTCTGCCTGGAAGTCCTTCCCCCAGACTTGGCTTGGTTCTCACCTCTCTCACGTGTCCCAGTTAAGTGTCACCTTGACTCCACCTAACCCCAGCAGCCTTAGGGTAATTCAGGGAACTTCCATGGTGCTGGACTTAAGCCAATGAGAGCTCCCTACTGCTGAGCCCCAGGGACGCCTCCTTTGGAGGTGGCCTCGCCCCGATTTCCTTCTCTAGACCTTATTATTTCTTAGATCCCAACCCCTGCCATCTCCCCGCTGCTCAGGAGCTAAATCATCACCCATCGCAGAGTGAAAAAGCAGAAAAGAGCAATTATTATGCTGTACAGCAGACCTTTGACTCAGATTAACATCATTGCCTCTTGATTCCATATCTTTTATTTTTCTCTAAACACCTAGAGCATTTTGATCCCACGCCAGATTCATCTTTGGTGCAAAGCAATGTTTTGAAAAATCAGGCCTTACTTGGTGATGTGTATTTTAAGGCATTTCCAGTTGATAAACAGCTAATTGGTTCTGCTGTCCTGTAATTTGCAAAGGGTCAAAATGATTTGTGGTAAATATGCATCTATATTAACTGCCGAATGCCAAAACCAATTTCCACGGGGGCCAGCAGAATCTGGTAATGGATAAAATGATGGAAGATGCCTCAGGAGTTCTCCATGATTTTTTTTCTGAATCATTTAAATTTAACAGGTAGGTATTATTGTATTCCAGGGCAGCAATGCATGATATGAATAGCATGTGCTACGGCATACAGAGCAGTGGAAATTCCATTTCCTAAACATACGGGTAACTAAATATAGACAAACTCTTAGGTTCAGGGGACAGAAGCAGTTTTCTGGATTTATATAGGATGTGTCCACACAACATGTATTTCCTTTTTCCTGTCCCCAAGTTTGCACTCAGGGTACTGAGGGAATTTTAAGATGCAGCTGTTGAACCATTCTGGACAATCTTCAAGACAAAATGGAACATAACAGGTGACAAATAACATGGAGGTTTTCAAGGCTGCAAACCAGATTTCCTGCAACTAGAGACTGCTGAATTATAAAATATCATGGCTGGGGTAATAGGATATATTATTAAAAGGGTGGTTTGTAAGCATTAAAGAGCAAAATAGTGATCATTAGGAATTAGTGTGGTTACATTAGGAGAAGCTCAAGGTAATGGAGTTATCTTCCCTCCAGCAACAAAAATCAATGTATATTTATTGAGCATCTACTGCACACCCCAGGCTCTGGTGCTAGGCTGGTGATTCCGGGGAAGGTGCTGAATAGAGTTTTGGGATGGCAACAGAATATTCAATTACATTTCCTACAACATGTAGGTTGCAAAGTGGATAGATGGGGTTAGGACTTGCCCGCCCCCAATCTCATCCATCTGCCCATTTCCGATTTCCGGTCCACTCAAGTTCCAGCTTAGGAAGAACCAGGCCTGGTGGGAGGCAGATGTATTGCCTGGTGCTCCTCAAAGATGATTGGGAATCTGGCTGCCAATCACCTATAGAATAGGATTGTCCAAACTGGAAACCAGGAGGTGGAATTAGAGGTGGAATCCTTGACTCCTGCTTAACCCAGAGTCTAAAGCTCAAAGAAGTCAAATAAATAATGTGCCCAAGATGAATGCCCAGGAAGGGGAAAGCCATGAACCCAAAAGCGTGCCCAAGTGTGCAAACTCCCTGCCCCAGCGCAAGCCAGGTGAGAATCTCCAGGTATCTGCTCACGTGAAACCCGGCAGACTCCGGTTCATCTCAATTCCAAACGATGGATGTCAGCTTTTCAAAGAAAAATTTAGAGTGGATCTCCACAGGAGGTGTTCTTCACGGCCTAACACTGTAATGTCTGATCTTATTGGCTTCACCATTTCTGCTCCTTGCGTCTGCCTGTGGCAACAGCTGGGGAAACTGTTTTCCACAGTATTTCCAGTCTTTAAATGGTTCAGAGCCTGTGGCTGATACCACACTTTCCTTGACGTGCAAGTGGGCAGGGGACGGAAACTCCCCCCATCAGGCCTGGGCTTTTAAATCAGGGCAGTGCAGTGTGGTGGTTAGCGCAAGGCTGTCACCTGGCAGCAGAGTGTTTTACAAGCTACCAGAGTCTTGGACTCCTGGCGAGTGGAGCGGACAACTAGTAGGAGACAAGGCCACCATGGGGATTCGCTGAGGCTGCTTATGCTGGCATAAGGTAACACCAGACAGCAGAGGGGAAGGTCTGTGGCTCCCAGCTCTGATTCACCATGCACTTCTCTTTGGTGAGATCTATCTCCAGAAGAACTCATGAGCATAGAGCGGCATTTGTAGAGTGCTCTCTTAGAACAGTGCCTGGCATATAGTAAGTGTCAGAAGCAGTTAAACAAAGAAATACTCAGGGGCTGGCCCTGAAACGAATGCCCAGTCTGCCACAATAATTGTGATTTGGCACACAGAAGGTGTCCACTGAGTGTGGGCTATTTATTACTTTTTACTGGTTCCTTGGCACCTCTCTGGTGTTCTTGTGGTCTGTCCTTAGAAGCAACCCCCAGACCCCTAACAGCGTCTCACTGGCTTGCCAATCCCAGGAAGAAGGGAGGATTTGCCCTTGGAGGTGGAGGCCTCGCTGAAACCCTCAGGAAGGAGTCCACAGGTGAGCCCCTGCTTCGCAGAGATGGCTCTTAGGCTGCAGAGCTTCTCTGCATCGTTCGGGAGCAAGCCTCAGTAGGCCCTCCGCATGCTAGTCAGAGCCTGGATTCTCTTTCTCCTTCAGCTCTGCTGTTTCTCAGCGGCTTTCCTCTGGGAGGTAGTTGAGTTCTGTAGTGAATCCCATGTCCCTCAGACACATGACCAGAGCAGGAAGAAAAAAGATCCCTCCCTGTCGCTTCTTTTAGTGGGGTGAGGTTGCAAGCTTCGCAGCCAGGACTTGCGGCTGGGGCCGCTGGGTGGCAGGGCTCTGTGCTGACTCTTGTCCAGACACGGGCATTGGGTGTTGGAGGGCCTTCTGGTACTCTCCCACTCTGCTTCTTCCCACATGCGGCTGACTCTGCGGCAGGAATTTGGATCCCACATGGGCCCCATGCTGCAGTTGGTCCATACAGTACCCTGCAAATAGCTTTTGAAAAGATCCTCCCTGCTTTGGATAGACACAGTTCTGGCCCAACGCGTGAGATTGGGCCGACTTTCAGCCCCTGCTGGACCCCTGGGCCAGGCAGCTTTGGGTAGGGCAGCATCTTCAGAAGCATCTTGCAGACCTGGCCAGGACCCTCTCTGCTAGCAGGCAGCTTTCTTGGGTGAGACATTAGCACAGTGGCTAATTCAGCTTTGCACCGCTGAATCCAGTCAACTCCCAGAACCTCACCATTCCAAACAGGCTGCCAGGTCGCCATGACTGCTGCTGTTCTCCCACCCAACTCCCGGGCTGAGGCTGGCACCCGAGGGTGTGTCATCCTGCCTGAGCAAGTGTCAATCCAGTAATGAGATACTAGTCTCTCTTCCCCAGAAATCCTCACTTTTTAATGATTGATTCTTCTTGGAGCAACAAACTCAAAGTATTTGGAGAAAGGTGAACTTTGGTATAAGATGCTAACGTATCATTTTTATTAGCAGATAGATATTGTCTAAAATGAATAAATCAAAAGCTAATGGTCAACGTGTTATTTCAAGGTATGAAGGAGCCATGAGAACGAAAATTAGAAGAGTTGAAAGCATTTGGACTTTTTGTTTCCCATTTGGCAGAGAAGGAAACTCAGCCCCAAGGTCCCACAGTGGGAAAATAGGCAGATCCAGATAAGACCCCCAGCCCCCTTGCCCCAAGCCCCTGCTTTTATTCAATATTCACTCTGCTCTGTAATAAATTATTAAGGCATGTTGGCTCTTACACTGGAATAGTGTGTTCTGGCAGGGTCAAAAGGATGTAAGAAAAGAAAACCAACCTGGGGGTTTTCCAGGTTTCTCTTTAACTTCAGAAACATTGCTTACGTGGGGGGCACTTCCCTGGGTCAAGGTGTAATCTTCAAATGGTTAAAAACAGACTCTTCTCTTAAAAGAGTGAGGTCAAATCAAATTTATCTAACCCAAGAGTCAGGGAGCCAGCAGAATTGACATCACTGGTTCAACGGAGGATGTTATTATTTTTATTCAGTGAAAAAATTCTGAAATAAGATCACTGAGTTAGATATAAAAGTGATTAATGTCCTGGAAAGCAGGTAATAAATCCACAATCTTTGGGGTTATCTCTTTTAATGAACAGACATCATGTGTCCCTCTACTGAACCAAAAAAATTATGTGCATTTTCCTAGATTTGTACAAGTAAACATACAGCAACTGGGCCCGAATTTATTTTTAAAAAAGAAAAAAAGAATAAAGACAAATCAGCAAAGGTACACGCCCCCAGAGAATCGGATGACTCCTCAGATAAGCTTGCTGCACACTGCTATGTGAAAAGAATATGTCCTTGCCTGGTGCGGTGGTGAACACCTGTAATCCTAGCAGCTGAGGAGGCTGAGGCAGGAGGATGGCAAGTTCAAGGCCAGCCTCCGCAACTTAGCAACACTATGTCTCAAAATAAAAAATAAAAGTGGACTGGTGATGTGGCTTAGTGGTTAAGCATCCCTGAATTCAATTCCTAGTACCAAATTAAGAAAAAAAATTGCTCTCATTTGCCTGATTGCTTGTTTTGATTTTTTTTCATAACACACACTAATTACCCATACAAATAAACCACACCAGTCACTCAAACTTGAAATACAGGTCACTCACTGGCCTTGATTCTAATACCATTTTGAGTGATAAAACCAACAAAAGTATTTCCAAGGCATCTGTGTCCTAAAGTGGATGGGATTGCAAAGTCAGGAAGTAAAGAGTGGGGTATGAGGTAGAAAAACGGGAGAAGATTCTTTCCACCAGAAACGATGCATCCCGGAGTATGATTTCAAATACTTAACTCTCAGTAAAGCACAAGACCAGCCAAGAAGAATGGATGGCTTCCCAGTGCCACCAGGACCCCTCTGGGGCCAGGTCTTCACCTTTCACTTGATGGATCTTGGCAAGTTCTGGGAGGTCCCAGAAAGGGCTGGCGTGGCTGCAGCAGCGGTGGGAAGTTGAGAACTTGGGTGTTAATCACGTTCGTGTCCTGACCTCTACCTCCTGCCTGATCCTCACCAAACCCACAAACATCCAGGTCGCTACCCTGTCCTAAGACTCCACCCACTTTCCTTTTTCACTTCTCTCTTGGGTCTTGTGGGTGAGGAGGATGAGTATAGAAGGGAACAGGGAGAACAGTTCTAGCACATTCTGTACCCATGGCCTTGAGTCTAGGACGGGAGGAGCAGAAGGGACTACTTGGTGACAGCTTCTAAGCGCTAGAGTTACATAGCAGTGTCCCCAACAATAATGACCCATGTCCTTATGGAGTTCACAGTCTATAGGGGTGGGGGAGATGGAAGTTGAAGAATGTGAGTTAACAGTTATGAACACAGGGCAGGGCACACAGGAAATAATAGAAGTCGTGTCTTTCTGTCACCCTTATCCTCAACCACATCTTTGAAGCTTCCCCGAAGGCTTCCAAACACATAAATAAAGCTGGAACCCCATCTGGCTGAAAAAGTCAACCATCTGGAGATCAGGAAATATGGGGGAACTTCTAATGACTGGCTAAGTTTTTGCAGTTTTTCAGCCAGATGTTTGGTGACATCCGGGCCCATCGGTAGCAGAAAAGTCAGTTTATTGAACCTCTTTTCCGTAGTTTTAAGTTCCCCGTCCTAAAATCCTAAGTGGACTTTCTTTTCTTAGTAGTTAATGTGTTTAAATGAATTGAAAAAGTGATGATTGACTTATAAAGAGTAATTCAAGGATCAGATATGAAAATTTTAGAAATTTGAATTAAAAAGGACATTCAGGCAATTTTCAGGGCTCAAAAAAAAAACTGTCATCTTGTGGGCCAAATTCAGCTACAATATAAAAATTAATATCTTTTTTTTTTAAAGTCAAACCAATTGCTCATATTTTAAAATTGAGGAGATTCTGCATCTGGGTTTTCTTTACTTGGAATTCTGGGTCACACCTGATGCACATCTCCCCAGGGGAAGCATCAGCTCAAGTGATAGCTGCCGTTTAGATGGTGCTTAAGCCCTCCAGTTGGCCACAGTTCCCACCACTCCCTGCTGCCCCGACGCTGAACCCAAATTTCAGTTATCATATATCTTCTCCAATGGGCTATAAAACCCTGCCCCATAAATTAAGCGGACTGTGAAACACTTGTTTCACACTTTGATACTACTTGGCCAGGCTCCAGGGACGTTGGTATCTTTTACTCCCTAATCTTACCATAAGTTCTTCTGTTAGAACTGGGGTCTGTTGGAGGAAAATGATACAACTGCTGTAACTATTAGGAACAGAACTGTGTTTAGTGCACAGAATTTCTAGCTACTAGGCCAGTGGTCTTTCCACCAGGGAAAGACATTGCTTTGGTTGTGGCTAGGACTTCAAGAGGTTTTCTTAATGAGAGAGTCACTCAAATTCACGGCTGCCATTGAAGCCACGCAGCAGGTTGGGGCACTACTTTGTGAATGCCTTGCACGCTTTTCCAGATAATGAGTCAGTCATTCGCTTTGATTTCTCAGCGTGGGTGTCTGTACACAGGTTGATCGCTTTTCTTTTTTTCTCATTCAAAGTGTGTCCTTTGCTCCCTCTGAGTTCGTGCATGCCTGGTGGCTCCTCCTTCCCTGCCAATGCTACACAGGCTGAGTGTTCTGAGATCGGGGATTTCTGAATGGAAAAATCCATGTGGCTGGGCATTCTTATGAGCTAGTGCTATACCAGTAGCAAACCATCCATCAGAACACGAATTGATGTTCTCTAGCAAACGCTCTGAGACGCAGCCTGGTGTAGGGTTTAAATATTGACTGCTGCGTTGAGGTTTATGACCTTGGGCAAGTTATGTAACTCTTTCAGGTCTCAGTTTCTTCATCCATAAAATGAGGTTAATAATAATTGTAGCTACATCATCCAGCTCTTCTGAACACTAAAGAAATTTCATCAAAAGTTTAAGAAAATTTTCTGCTCTACATCATTAGTTATAAGGGAAATGCAAATCAAAACTTCCATGAGATACCACCTCACTCCTGTTAGAGTGGCAAAAATGAAAAATTCAAACAACGACAGATGCTGGAGGGGCTGTGGGAAAAGAGGAACACAACTACACTGCTGGTGGGACTGCAAACTGGTTCAGCCACTATGGAAAGCTGTATGGAGAATCCTCAAAAAATTAAGGATGGAACCACCTTATGACCCAGCCATCCCACTCCTGGGAATTTTCCCAAAAGACTTAGAATCAGCGTATTATAGCGATGTGGCTTCATCAATGTTTATGGCAGCTCAATTTACTATAGCTAGACTACGGAACCAACCCAGATGCCCCTCACTCGATGAGTGGATACAAAAACTTTGGTACATATATACAATGGAATACTACTCGGCCATTAGAGAGGATGATATTATGGCTTTTGAAATCAAATGGATGGAGATGGATAAAATTATGCTTAGTGAAGTCTCCCAAGCTCAGAGACTCAAGGGCCAAATGGTTTCTCTCATCTGTTGTTGCCAGCATATATGGGGAAGCAGTAGGGCTGACGGCTAACCTAACAAAACTTCAAATTGAATGACTTTCAGAGTAATAGGGGGATGGTTTTCTAGGATGCTTGGAGGTGTAGGGAGGGGGATGGGGAGGGGGGAGGGTATATGAAGAACTCATAGGAGTCTGGTGATTGGGAAGATGGGGGAACCATCCCAGAAGCCGATGTCATTCCTCCACGAGCTACCCATTTAACGCATGAGTTCTTCTGGGGGAAACTGCAACAGGTAAAACCCAAGGTGGTTATCCATGTTTTGGCTTTTCCCCTGGATAACAAGGTTTATATCCATTGATTGCTAATGTTTTGATAATGTTTCCCCCTCAACTGTATTTCTATACACTTCTA